>JZLH01S0084331.1:17888-22483 GCA_001188425.1 Eucidaris tribuloides | reverse complement strand
TTTTGATTTTTCCAGTTCCAGAGACCCCCAAATTTGCCGTTCCGCTTCTGATTTTTCGCTCGGCCGCGCCGCGAAGCGGCGCGGCCGAGCCAGAGCATTGCCATTTCAGCACGGCGCGCCGTTGGCGCGCCGGAACTTCGCCGCGGTGCAGTTCCAGAGCATAGCATTTTGAGGTTTTCTGAAGCCTAAGCTCCAGTTCCAGAGACCCCCATTTTCGATTTCGGTGCGGCACATAGGTATCACTTTGTAAGTCGAGTGCCCCCCCCCCCGGAAGGGTTCGCAGAATGCCAGAATCGATCTCAGTATTCGCAAGGATTTGAGCATGTTAAGCAGGGATGTAGTCGAGGCCGGATTTTGCCGGCCTTGGCCTTGGCCTCGGACCGAGTCACATGTACAAAGTCTATGGGAACAATATTTTTCCAGCGGCCTCGTGACTCGGAACGGTCGGCCTCGACTACATCCCTGATGTCGCTGTTGGCACAAAGAATTTGCAAAGCATTCAGGTCGTATGCAGGTAAAATCGCAAAAGCTAATCTCATTCGTCTGTTAGTTTTTGATCACTTAATTGGGTATTTCACAGATCGGCGAATGCTAGCGAACGTAGCAAATTAAAGGCTTAGTCATGGTTCATAAATACAACATGTACCATGATGTTTCCAAACGGTTTTGTCGCAAACATTATTTGCTGTCGCATTTTGATCATGTTAAAAATTTCTTTGCTAATTCATTTTTTCCGAAAACAATTGTAAGCATTTGCGAAACAGTCAAGCCTTTGCAAACGTTTATAAGATGTGGCTTACATTTTGTTTTGCCAATGGTAGTAACCATGGTTTCTTTATGCCTAACCTTTAGCCACTCCGCCATGCCGAGGAAACGAGGGACCCATTATAGAAAGCAAAGACCAACGGGCATGACGGGGGACTTTTCGTGTGGTCGCGGACGTCCATGCAAAGGCCCCGGCTGAGGAAAAATTCTCTCCACTGTTTCAGAAGATGATAAGTTCGCTTCTTCATCACCCTGTGATAAGGGTGAAAACATTCTGGAAGTCCATCTTTCAAAAAAAAATCTTCGACGATGGTCAGAAAAATTCTGAACGCGGGTTGCCTCCAAACATTCGCCTACAACGTTACCAGGAGTTGTCAAAAGGTCCCTGACATTCCCCCCCCCCAAAAAAAAGGGCACAGGATTGGCAAATAGTTGATTATCCTCCCAAAACCTGTCGCTAATATTGCCTGCAGTTGCTAATAGTCTACAACTGCCTCTCGCAAACATTCACACGAATTTAACTAATTATCGCTAAGCGTCAATAACCATTGCAAATGACTATAGGCGAACTGTGATTGCAACCCAACATTTGACAGCATAGTGGGCGAATCCCAAACTCGCAATAATCGAAGGCATTCGTCGCTCAGTGAGATAGCTAACAAACATTCGACAGTACCTGCTAGAATTTAAAGCCACAGGCTAAAAACAATTACATTTTAAAAAAAAAATGTGACCTACATTATCCTCCATGCTGTAAGTGTCTTTGATAAGGTCTAAAAATGAAGTCCTAATAAAATTGTATTTCAAAATAATGATTAAGTGCTTTAAAAAAAGTGAAAATCTGCAAGCACTGAAATTGACCGGATTCACCTGCTCATATCTTCCCATAGACTTACTGTGTGTTGATCTTGGCCATTTCATCCCCACCGGAGTGGAAATTGTTTATTCATGTATATCTTGCCAGTGGAGGCATAAATTTCAAAACTTTTGTATCCTAGGGTGTTGTTTATTTGTAGATTTAAACACTACTATGACGTCAGTTATGTAAGTTTGATTTTTTTTTGGTTAAATTGAACATACTAAAAAATAAAGGTGCGTACAAGGTGCAACTTTGCGGAAATAGGTGCAGAGCAATTTCTGCTGCGGTATTCGAGCAAATCTGCACCTTTTACGGCTGAGCGCTCGCCCCACTCCCTCACGTTTGCAAGTTTCATAATGTATTCAAATGTATGGATATTTTCTCTTCCGAAGCCTGGTGATGAGCTATTTCTTTCATCTGTTTCTATGAATACAATTTCAATACTGAAAATGCAACTCGCATATACATTATACTATTTTCTATGTCGGACAAGCTCAGAGAAGCTTTCAGGTTGTCAAGTACAACCTTTGTTCAAAAGGTATGCATGGAATTTGAATATATTACGAAAATGACCTATAGGTCCAAATTTGCATCTTAAAAGGATGAAAAAAATGCATTATCGGCTTTAATACAATATCATACCTGCCAACCAGTACGGATTTTTCCAGGGCAGTTCTGTTCTTATTAAGGTTACTAGGCGGTGCGTTCAACAACAAAAACATAGATTACAATAAGAATAGAACATGAATGTCCAAAATAAATTAAACTACTGAACCAAATGTCTTGGTAACTATAGTGAGTTTAATACAATGCCAATTAATTGTAATGGAAATAACGTGTTTTCATTCACTGGTGAGTGATGGAACAAAAGGTTTGTTTTATTCATGCTTTTTCTCATAAGAAATTATTTGGTTCCGCTGTTTGAAATATTTTTCTTATTCGCACTCTAATCTCATTTCTTTTATTATGTAATCATTTTATTGTTTACCGTACCGCCTAATAACTGTAATAAGAACACAACTGCCCGGAAAAATCCGTACTGCTTGGCAGGTATGCAATATAATCAGTTGAAAATAAACACCTCCGCGGCCAGCGTGATGGCCAAGTATGTACGGTAGGGTCATATATGTACGCGTTTATAAATATTTGTAAATGTTACTAAATTACATTCTAATGTAAATAATATAAATAGCCCTCGAATGAACGTAAATTGCGGTTCACACACACAGTTTGCACGAAAAAGAAGAATACTTTTTTATTTTCTATGGTGCAATCCTGCACCTTTCAGGTGCAACTTGCACCTTTCTGAAAGGTACAAGGTTGCACCTTTAAGGGTGCTCCCAGTGTGACATTCTTCTGCACCTTTAAAGGTGCAAAGTTGAACCTAATTTTCTTAGTGTGAAGCTCCACAATGTCGGCCCATTTCTATGAGTCAATGGATCTCTTTATGATGCATGCATGAAGATTAACATTGCGAAAATACACTCGTGAATAGAATTATTTATCATGTTTTTTTTATGTTTGTTTTCAAAAGTACAGAGTAGGTACATTCAGTTTCCTAACTGCTTTACAGGTGCGCCCTGTATACAAATAACAAAGGGTACATGACATCGTAACAAAACAAAAGATTAATGAGATATGCAATTAAATATCTACAAATTAACCCCCCAAGAAACTGATATCAAGCGGAGAGGGAAAGGAGCCTAAAAAAAAACTGATGGAGAAAGATGTGAAAGAAAAATCGCATACAAGATTCTTTAGCAAAGCATGTGATAATTCGTTATGTTGGAATTGCAGTTACCGTTAGATTTGTACTTATTGTTCGGCATCTACGAAAATTACGACTCTATCTTCAAACACTTACTCTGTATCGTTTTTCATCGTTTATGAAATATGTGAACACTCACAAATTACACATTAAATATGCACTACTGCCAAATGACAAATTTTATGCACTAGTGTTCAAGCATGTAAGCTCGTGAATTAATTTCCAAAATAAAGAAGTAGAATCAACTTACCCACTTCTGAGTCCGACAATGGAAAAAATAGAAATGATTACCTGGAGAATTGGGTGAGGATTGTCAGTATTTTGCAGACCTGTGGCGTAGCAAGTAGTTTTCAAAATGGGGGTCAAAAGACGGTTTTTTTTTCGTTTTTTTAAATGACTCGGAAAGTAAATTTCAGACTTTAGGGTGTTATCACCAGAACATGGGGCAGTGGCAAGTCGTAGCTGATGTTAAACTATTAACCCAACTTTGACCTTAATTTCATATGTACTTGTCGACTAATGTGGGGGCTACGACCCCCTTTGGCCCCCTTTGGTGACACCTATGTTGTAGACAATAATATTAAAAAGACATCTGTCAAAAGGAAATGACCACATCCACGGAAGTTGACTCCAAACCCACTTCCGTCAAGTTCGAAGAGAAAATCAAGTCTCGACTACCATTCTTGGTAGCAAGTCTAAACATGGAGGAAACATGGGGGTACTATATCAGGTAATAACAATGTCCAGTGAAGAAGTTTCTACAGAGCTACAGATTCACGATGCGTTCTGCACCCACAAGGAGAAATTATGTTTCTGCCCCTCAACCCTAATTCACGACATCGCCTCCCAGTTTTCTGAAGGACGTATTCCATGCAGAAACACAAAGAGTTCAGGGGAGGTTAAATAAACCCAATTTGTCTTAAATAAATTCAGAATGAATAAAAAAACACACGAATAAAAACAAGGTGTGAGTTTGTGTCAGATCGAGAGTTGCTCGTACGGCAATTCACTGCCTAGTATTGTCTGTTTGATTTATATCAATGCATTCAAGTGAATAACATTGTCTGGAGTTTTAATTTTTAGTGGGAATGGGCAGATGAGGAATAGGGTGCAGTTGCACCAATTAGGATAGCAGAAGTCGTGGTAGCAGAGAGAGGAAGGATTATGGTTTTAAAAGTCTTGCAAGCATGCGCACTCAACACG
>JZLH01S0084331.1:388-12888 GCA_001188425.1 Eucidaris tribuloides | reverse complement strand
CAGCTTGTTATTACGAAGAACCCCTTAGATCTTCCCAGTGTGTTCATGTGACAGTCACAATCCATCAATGTTCACCTGATTAATTTTGCACAATATTTATCGGAATTTCACGTGAAAACTAAGGCTCACTCACAAAGAAATTAAGAAAAATGTTCAGCCTAAATTATATTTCACTTTTAATGATTATGCTTTTTAGCATTGCGTAATCGTGAGGTCAGACAAAAATGATGTATGCAAATATTGATAATGCTAACGAATGTCCTGTCAAGGCAAAATCCGTAATTATGTAATTGGTTAGTAAATTCATTCTGAAATTGTATGTATTACAACCTAATTTGAAACCTTCTTGCACAGTCCACTCTTGGTGGCCTAGTGGCGTACACAGTGACGCCTGTCTGATTATCAGGTCGCGGGTTCGATCCACTTTAAAATTTGCTGGCATTGCAATCATAAGATAATGGAGTCCATGTGCATTCATCGTTTAACATATACTATGAGAAAGGCAAAATAACACATTTACTAAACTGTTGTCTACATGAACCGGATGTGGTATTAATTGTTCTGCGGACATTACAGGATCTCGGGGACCCAGAGTATATTAAAAAAAGATATAAAAATATAAATATATGTTTTATTCTTTGGATACCGAAACGGTATTTAACGACATAAATGAAGTAAGAGCTTGCCATACTGGAAAAATTACCATCACGCATTTGTGTAATAGCGCAAAATGTTTTAAAATCTATCACGTTTGCAGTACATAATGGTCTTACATAACTAAGATATTGATAATCTAATAAAATACATATAAAACGAAGATAAGATAAGCAATATTGCTATTTAAGAGTATATTTTGATACAAACTTGTTAACAAGATTTGTATTTGTATTTCTCTGTATCAGTGATATTCTAAAATGGCACTGCACTCGATGGTTTTTAAGGTATTCATGATAACATCATTTCGTGTCCGCTAACCGACTTATATCTTGAATTCAAATGGTTAAATTGTTAAATTGTCAATATATTGTGTCACCAAGTATACAATGCACAACACGTAAGGAGTATTTCATTTCTGTTTCTCTATCCAAACTACAGGAAGACATAACAATCCAGTCGACATCTATCAGGATAAGCAAAACATACAATGAGTAAAACTGGATTCTTCAATTTTACGTATTCTTCATCAAAACCAAAGAAGAAAAGAAAGAGGCAGAAAAGGCGGTGGAGGAGGAAGAGGACGACGAGTTGGTTCAAGAACGCAAAAGACGAGAAGAATCATTGAGACGTTTGGCACTGTTACAGAAAAAGAAAAAGCGAGAAAAGAAAGAAGCAAAAGCAATTGAAAAAGAAAAGGCGCAAGCAAGGGAGAAAGAAAAAGCGCAGTCGGCTGAAAAGTCACAATCGGATCAAACAAAAGATCTACCTGACAAACCAGCAGAGGCTGTAAAGGAGAAGGTTGCACCAGCAGAAGAGCAGAAGACAAATGATCCATCGCAGCAGAAGAGTAGTGAGCCACCGGAACAACCGAGAAAGTTCGCTCCACCTGAACAACCAGGGAGGAGACCTCCGCCCGAATATGCTGGGAGAGGAAGGGGTAGAGGACGAGGCAGGGGAAGGGGAAGAGGTCGTGGGAGGGGGAGAGGAAGACCGCCCCCAGGAAGACCACCAGATAGACAACCAGGAGGGCGACCACCGCCTGGAAGAAATGTACGTCGAGTGGGTGCCATGAACAAACAACCAGCCATGGAGAGCATTCAAGAAGAGCAGGAAAGTGCGAGAAACTCGCGTCAGGCTTGGAGTGGAGGATCAGGGAAATCCCGACAGTCCGTTACCAGAACTTCCTTGAAGTCGTCAGCGTCTCAGAGGAACAAGAAAGCTGACGGCGAAAAGACAGAAGGAGCGGAAGAAGAAAAGTTAAAATCAGAAACGAAGTCAAAAGAACAAGAGACTACAGATTCGAAGAAACCCCCGCTCAGGAGAATGTCAACGTTTGGTCGCGTAGGTGGTTTTATGTCGAAACTATTTAAAAAGAAAGAGAAAGATGCAGACCCTCAACAAGACAAGGAAGCAGAGGATGTTAAGGAAGCTATTAATGATAATAATGATGAAAACGTGACGGCAGAATCAGTTAACCCAGAAGCTCCTGCTCAAGATTTGGACAAGAGTGCAGGGGTAGAAAAAGAGAAAACTGGACTAGATAATGAAGACACTGGAAATGATGAGCAAATCCTTCAAAACAAAGAACAAAGCGATGAAGTTGCAAATGATAAAAATATCGGAGAAGAAAAGGCAAACGATGACGAGATAATTGCAACTGAAGAGTGCGTCGCGAAGGAAGAGAAAAACAGCGATGGAAAGGACGGTTCAGAGCTTTCGAAAGGCAGCGGGGTGAAGCAGGAAGAACAACTAAACGGAGAACCAGGGGAAAACGCTGAAAAACTTTCAGTAAAAGATGGAGAAACTGATGGGCAAGAACGGCAACAAGAAGGTACAGAGCAGGTGAACAATGAAACACAAAAGGATACAAAAGACATCTGTAATACTGAAGGCACAGAGAGTGCAAAGAGTCCAGGTGCCACGCCAAGTGAATCAAAGGTAATCTTGGATTCCGAGTGTAATAAAATCTCGCAAGACAAGGAGAAGAAAATCTCACAGGAGAGTGAAAGTAATGAGGCTGAAAAGAGGCCTGAAACGTCTAGATCCGTCACTAAATCGGTAAAGACTCCTCAATCAAACAGAATCACAACACCTGTTGAAAACGGGACACATACACCTTCATCAGCTGAAGAGGGACAAAAGGGGAAAGAGGTTTTACACGAACCACTCGATGAAATAGAAAGACCACCCAATCCCGACCCAGGGGGACGTAAATTGCCCGAATTAGATCCAAGACCATTTAATCCAGAACCACCCGAGGATGATCCTGAATTAAGTGATATGGACATCGATGATGAATTTTACAATGCTACAGTTGGGAAAAAGAAACGCAGGAAGGTGAAAGACTATTACGAGCTGCAGTTACTGGCGAGAAGCGACATGATAAAAGGAAATAAAAGGATCCGAAAAGGCAAGGAGATGGGAATGAAAGCGATGCTAGCAATGGTACATGAGGGTATGACCATCCCATCCCCGGATCCCTTTCAGCGTAAGAAAAACATACTGACTTTGCTAAATTGTTGCGATACCTGAAAAAAGAGAACGGGGAGAGTGATGATCCATCGGATTCGGACGAAGAGAAAAATCCCAAAGATGAATTCATCGACAAACCTGAAATCGAACCTCATTCCAAACCTGTCCCAAGTGGTGGAGTGAAGGCAGGTAGTGTTTCTGCGGATAGCAAGTCAATGCCGAATAATATTGATAGCGGTAGGGCTTCATCTAAAAATATGTCCACGAAAGGTGCACCGGAAGGTGAAGAGCATGAACTGGTTCCGGAAGTACAAGGAAACTACCCACGATCTCCCGCTGATGGCTCTCATTTAAGCAAACCCGAAAGCTCGCAAGTGAAAGCAAGTTCACCAAGTATTCATGGAGAAGCGACTCAACTTCGAAATAGCAGTAGGGAAGTAGATAGAAAAAGTATAGTTCCAGATGAAGCGTCTGTATCCGCAGAAAACATTAGACCAGAAACTCCAAGTAGACAAGAAACTACAAAAGAAACGGAAAATGAGCACACTGAACGGGAACTTACAGCTAGTGCCGAACATGACAAAGAGGCAGAAAAGTCTATTAACATCCGCCAGAGTGCGTTGTCTAACGTTCCACCTACATCACGTCACGGAACACCAACGCCGAATGATGGATCTTCAAACCGCCAAGTGACAGCCATTTCTGGGACAGAAAATGATAGACAGTCAGGAAAATCCATCAATGTGTTCCGCCAGAGTGTCATGTCTAACATCCAACCGACACCAGTTCCAAATCCAATGGCATCTGCTCAAAACTCTCCTGTAGCTAACGCAGATGACAATCAGCAGCCCGATCATATTGAGAAAGATAGACAGTCAGGAAAATCCATCAATATGGTGCGACAGAGTGCTATGTCTAACATTCCACCAACACCTGGTGTAAATCCAATGGCATCTGCTCACAACAATCCTGTAGCCGAGGCAGGTAATAATCAGCAGCCGGAGCAAATTCAATCGCCGGTTTTGGATGCAGATAAATCACAATCACAGTTGGATTCAGTGCAACCGAATGGAAGAAACAGTCAAGGTCAACCCCTTGGTGAAGCACTCCTGAACAATGCAATCAACTCACCTGGTGTCTCTGTGGCATTACCTGAAGGTACAGTAAGAAACAATAGTGTATCATCTCGAAGACAGGATACCGGTTCGAAAGAACCAAATGCAGCGTTAGTTTCACCGACAAATGAAAAGAACATAGATAATTCAAGCCTAAAATCCGTGGCTAATAACGCAATGGTACAACCGGCTAACACCCCGGGCAATATACAAGGCTCGAGGTCTTCACTGGTAAGGGAAACTGCCGCTTCTGAGCCCAGAACTGATTTTAATGTCGCGAGTACCGAGCTACAAGGTGACAATCCTGAAAGATCACCGCACCAAAATGACATTGCAGACGAAACAGTCATGACACTATCAAACTCAACAACTCACCAGGTTTCACAAGCTGTTTCGTAAATTTACGACATAAATTGCAATCTTAAATGAGATCTTCTGTTTCGTTTGATATTTGTTTCAGGGCCATCACTACAACATTTTTCAATGGGGAATGGTTTGTACTTGGTAAATTTCCTCGACTAATATGTATGACATTGCCGAGTGGAGGTATTGTTCGAAAGTCGCGGACGAGGGGGGGGGGGGCCTTCCAGAGGGGATCTTACCTTTATTTCCAAGGGCCCACTGTTTAATCCTCTCAATTCGTATATTGTCGCTCCGTTTACATATTACCCTTCCCCCACTTCTTTTTCATGGACATTCTTTGTGTAATTATCAACCAGACGAGTTTGTTCCGAAGAACAAATATGCTTGAGTGACTCAAAACAATTGATTTATGATGAAATTATTCTTAAGTGTACATTTGAGAGACAGGGAAGTTTTAGAAATTGTTTCCTTCCCACGGGGAGAAAAGGTATTTCAGGCAATTTGCGAAGCATGTGTAGGTCTATGACACCTACCACCCCCCCCCCCATAACTACCCTTAGGATATCTTCCCTCCAGGACAACTTTTTCCCAGGATGACTACCACCAACGAACTTCCCCTTGGGCAACCCTCTAGGACAAGTATACCCAGATACTACACCCAGAGCAACCACCCTCTATATACGACAAATACCCAGCGGACAACTACTCCTAGGACTGTCTCATGTGGAGGTTGCCCTAGATTGTAGTTGTCTCGGGTTACTTGTCCTGGGTTAGTTGTCCTAGAGGGTGGTTGCCTGAGGGGTTAGTTGTCCTTGTGTTCAGTTCAGTTCAGTTTAGAGGGTACTTGTCATAGAGGTTGGTTTCCCAATGGGTAATTGGCTGGGAGCAGTCGTTTTAAAGGGTAGCTGCCTTAGAGGTAGTTGTCCTAGGTGTATTTTTTTTTTGTTTTTTTTTAGAGAGAGTGGACATCATAAGGGTGATCATCCGGGGTTGGTTCTCTAGCGGGGACGTCTCGGGATACGGATATTGCCCACTTCCTCTCTACAAGAAATGTTGCTACCTCATAAAAAAGTTTTCATTTTAATAACATTCATAATCCTGACACGGGGTGCATGCTGGTCACTGTTATTGTTGCTACTCCGTCACCCCTTCCTTCCCTTGATCCCGCCCTTCCTTATTTGTTTGTTCTGTTTTTCGTTTCCTTTGCTCTCTCCCTCTCTTTCTTTCCTTTCTTTCTTTCGTTATTTCCTTCGTTCTTTCTTTGTCTCCTCTTTCTCTCTCACTTTCTTGTTTCTTTTATCCTTTATTTCTTTCTTTTCCATTTCCTTCTTGGCGCCTGCGCATGTGAATGGGGGGGGGTGGGATGGGGGTGTAATACCTTCCCACTTCTTGAATTGACGGTCAGGGCAAGTTTAAGGTCAAACTTAATTTCCTCAATGTCCTTTTCTTTATGACAAAAACAGAGATATATGCGTTTGGTCTTACGTCATTGTTACTAAATACTGGAATAGAACAATTCTACGAAGCATAAATATATATTCAATACTTTGGCAAAAAAAGAAGAAGTGACAAATCACTCAAGTCTGAATTATTCATGTCTCCGAAATATTCTAAGCATGTTACCTTCAGGCAAAATTAAGATGAAATACTTTTGTAATGAAAGATGCCATACCGTGACGCTGCATTGATGACCAAGAGAGACACAAATGATTAATTTAGATTGATTTGTCAAATGTTTTCTTTTGCTAAGGCAGGAATGTGCATGTAATTAAATGGCACTCCTCCCATTTCTGATGATCACAGTCATATAACTAACGATTCATATTACAAGAAAGTAAAAGGACAAACAATTTAAAGGAAGATGTAGTCGGCAACTAACAGGAATAAGTTGAGAAAAAATGACATGGTGAATATTGTGAAAATTATGGTACATGGTGATAAAGAAAGTCTAAATAAGGGGTACTGTGTGGCACTTACCCTCAGTAAGGCCTTATCAATTAGTGAATTTCTCCTAATTTTTCGTCTGCGCGAAATTTCTCCATAGGAGATCACCGAAAGAGCTACGCTGCAAAACTGGGTATTAAATTTAACACCAAGGGTGTTGCACAATGTGAATATCGGAAGAGTGTTGACTTTTCAACACCCATGGTGTTAAAGCCAATACTCTTGGTGTTTGAAATAATTCGTTTGGTGTTAAAATAACACCCGTGGTGTTACAACTTTACACCACGTCTGTTATCTATATTGTGCAACACCATGGGTGTTAAATTTAACACACCAGTTTTTGCAGTGTACAGGGGGAGGAGCTTACTGATTTAAAAAGTGCATAAATTAATACCGCGCGATTAACACGCGTCAGGCGGCATGCATTGGTAACGTCAGTTCAGCTCAAGGCCAACGCACGTATGATCTGATTAGTTGGCAAGAACTTGCACTTACCCCAAAATCTTTCTTAACTTATTCCTGCTAGTTCCCGGCTACATTTTCCATAGTGTTCATATCCTCACAAATATTATGATATTTCATAAAAGAAGAAAGATGCTTGATTTGGATATTGTCTGTCCACAATTTGTGTACCGTACTCTATTTGGAGAGAATAGGCAAACTATTCTGAATAAAAACCTATTCATATATTTCAATTTTGTGTTATTTCATTTGATTAAATGTGTTATATATTGTCACAACCAATTTAAGAATGTGTATTTTTAAGATCTTGAATTGTTGAAAAACAAATCCAAGCCTGACTCAAACGGTCCTTGTGCCTAGCTGGTCTTTCGCCACCATCAGATTTGTTTCAAGGCTTAAAGCCAATTCACTCTTCACCTAAACACAACAAAAAGTAACTATCCCCTTTTTCAAAATGCCATAACCTTTTAACGAAACAAGTGCCAGCACAATTATTTGGCAGGAGTGATCTTACATTAATTGGCTTATGTCTGTGTGAAAATATAACTTGTCCATCAACTCATGAATGAGTGAGCATGAATGAAAGGCAAAATTGTTACTTTTCAAAAGTCACATGCAGGAGTCATTGCTTATGCCAAAATAACACTGAATTAGAATATTTTTTGTTTTATTTATAAAGTGTGTTCACTCAACCATGACATAGTTACAATCTCTCGTGCAACATGTCAAGATACATTTTGCTGAAAAAAAGTCCGATTTCAAATGTTACAATGAAATTATTGGATTTTACATTTTCAAAATTAAGGAAAGGCACTTTTTTTATTGAGCTCACTGAACAGTCATGTGAAAAGTGTCAGGGGGAGTATAAGGGGGTCAAATGATAGATAATTAACATTTTAAAAACGCTTAATCATTCACCAGAAACATAATTTGTCAAACTCCTGTATCACAAATCCTGCAAAATGACCCTTGTGAATTTTAAAAAGTGGCATATTTGCCTGCATCATGTGCTCGCTCATGCATGACTCGACGAATCTATCTTATTTTTACATACAACTTAAGTCGTGTCTACAGGTTCGGAGTTAACCCCGAGGTTTACCCCGAGTTCCTTCGAGTTTCAGGAATTCGGAGTTAAACCCGACACTGATTTATGCAATTTCGGAGTTAAAGCCCAAGTTTAGTTTTGGGATTTTTTTTTTTTTGTTATTCTGAACAGCTTTATGCCCCAAAGTCATAACCCTGCATATTATAGATTGTGAATGTCTTTAGGGTTTTTTTTTATTAGTTAATGAAAAATCTGGGGGGGCGGGGACGCCGTAGATTTTCGACTATATGTTTATATTTATAGAAATCCATGGGTTAAAAGCGCTTTAAGGTCTACATGTGTTATACTCATTTGGATCTATTAATGTAAAATATAGACCGAAAATCTCGGGGGTCCCCGAGAATTTTTTCATTAATTAATTTAAAAATAAAATAAAGACAAAAAAGGTATATGAAGTTATACCTTTAGCTATCTTTTTTTTATTAGGTTCAAAAAATCTCGTGGGGGGGGGACCCCCCGCGAGTTTTCGACTATCTTATTATATTATAACAATCCAAAGGGGTAAAAACGGTCTTCTTTCCAGATGAGGTATAACACATGTTAACGCTTAAACCTTTTAACCCTTTGGATGGCTATATATGAAATATAGTTCCGAAAATCTCGGGGGTCCCCCCCCCCGAGATTTTCATTAAACTAATAAAAATAATACTAAAAGACATTCAGAATCTATATTTGCAGAGGTTTTGATTTGATTTTGGCGGCTAAAGCTTTAAATAATCAAAAATAATTCCCAAACTAAAAACTTGGGGGGGACTTTTAAATCAAAGATAACTCCGATGATTTAACTCCCAGATGTCTACACGTTCAGAGGCTAACCCCGAGTTCCTTAGAGTCTCAGGAATTTGGAGTCAAACCCGAGATTCGTGAGCGTGAAATTCGGACTCAACTCCGAGGATTTAACCCTTAGAAATCTCAGGGTTAAGTCCGAAGACTTGCGAGATAGCTCGGATTCCCAAATTGTCGTGTCGCTACAGACATTGTTCGGAGCTTCAAGGACGATGATTGGGAACACGTGAAATGCCTTCAGAACCATATGAGTTGGGAAATACCTGAAGTATACACTAGCTGAAGTGTTTATTTTGGATGGAAGAATTTGTCTTGAATTTATTCACTTGAGGAGAATCAAGCATGGGCAAACCATTTTCTCACTTATCTTGTTCACCAATAGAAATTAATCAAAAACAGCTACACAACACATTTGCCTATCACAATGAATATGATTGATATATATATATTTTGTTCGTTTAAAACGAGTCAACGTTTGACCACTAAATTGTCACAGCAGAATCATTGCATAGATTACTTGATTGTAAAACAGTTTTACCCCAAATTCAGGGCTACCTCAAATCATAGTATTTACCTTTAAATCAGAAGCTTGATCCTCGCAGGCCAGAGCCCGTTAACTATTGCGGTCTGCGTGACAATAGATCTGTTTATAACGTATTTAAATTTATGGATGTGTTCACTTCCGAAGCCTAGTGATGAGCTTTTTCTGTTACCTGTACTAATGAATACATTTTCAATACAACATACAATTTGCATATGTTACTTGATGCTTTGTCTGGCAAGCTATCATGTTGTCAAGAAGCATCTTTATCCGAAAGGTATCCTCTCAGATATGTTTAAATAAATAAATAAAATGAATACATGCATGTATGAATGAATGAATGAATGAATGAATGAATGAATGAATGAATGAATGGATAAATTGATTGAACTAATTTATTATTAAATATTTTCAGAAGCTTCCTGTTAGGGGTAGAATAACAAATATACTTAGGAAATGAAAGATGAGATGATGAAGATGATGATGACGATGATAATGACGACGACGACGACGATGATGATAATGATGATGAGGAGGAGAATGGTTACGTGATGATGAAAATACTGATAATGATGATGATGGTGATGATGATGAGGAGGAGGAGGAAGATGGTTACGTGATGATGAAAATACTGATAATGATGATGATGATGGTGATGATGATGATAATTATCATCATTGTGATGACGGTGACAACTAGTTTTATGTAATAGATGGAGAATCTCAAAACCAAAGACCTTTGATATTACTGACCACTACTGATAATTTGTTAACTGTCTTATTCATAGCATCTGTCCTTGGTTAATAAAGTTGATCTGTTAATCTTCACAATTTACACCACCAAAAAATGGATATACGATAACTTCGGTTTAAGCTATTTCAAAGATCAATTTAGTTTAGCCATTGGCTTGAAAATTCAAAGCTGAAACAATCATGATAAAGATGTGCCTCATTAATGAGGTATTTATAAATAATTTTCATAACGCGTTTAACGTCGGTCTGTATAAGAAAGAAAGAAATTCAAATCACTTTATAAGGAAATAGTGGGGAAAAGGGACAGAGATAACACTTGGCTACAATATATCATTAAAACAGATGTAATTGATGAAATCTCTATCTAGTCTGGTGGCGAAGGCCAAAAAAGGTCGTCTGGATAAGGCATATGGTGGTAACTTTTGCTAGAGCTGCAAGTTGATATTTTCATATAGTAGATACTTTGAAGTTATATTTTTTGCTTATTGCGAGTTTTCTATCTTTACGCATGAATGCTTACCAGGTAACCATAGCAACCACTCCGCACTTTTTTGATGAAAATACCGCATTTATAAGATATTCTTTAAAAAGACAATGTTGGGGAGGCGTTTCCTATGATTAAGTTAAATGATAAGAACAATGAAATACATTTTAACAACATTGTCGGCCAAATTTCATAGAGTTTGTTGACGTTATAAAGGTCAAAGGTCATCTAAAAGCGTGGAAAAATGCTCCAAAATCGTCAAAATTTGAAATTGACTTGTAAATCTTTAAATTTTGTAAGAAAACTATAGTGTGTGTTGGAACCTATTATTTTACATTGCTTTGTAAAGAGTAACACAAAACTATTTTAATGACACCTCATTTGTTATTCTTTTGATCAATTTTTCACGGATATTACAGCCACTTTTTGTGAAGCCTTGCAATGCGATATTTCGGAATATCTAACCATGTCAACATGATTAGTGGCACAAGTCGCTTATTTTAGTTCTTGCGAGTGGCGTCAAGCTTTTGCCCATTATATAAACACAGAAATCACACCGCAGCGGAAGATCTCTCCATAGCTTACTACATATTGATTAGCGCACCAATATTCGAACGATCATTTTTGAAAGTGTATTTTCAAGCGGAATTAGTATGGTGTTCTTAAGGTGGATATTGGACCACTGCTTTTACAAATTAGTCCTTAATTTGAAAATGTAGTATAACATACCCAAATACGTAATGAACCATGCGAGATGAAAGAAGATTCATACCGTTGTGGAAGAGATGAAACACATATTTCAACTTGACTGAGTTGTTTCACTTTTGCGCCCGTTAGTGGATAAGAGAAAGTTAAAATTTAATGGTCTAACTTAGGGGATAAAGCCCCCCCTCCACTCCCGGTGGGGGGGGGGAATTCGCGTTAGATTGCCGCTCTGAAGGGTGTCTGTTTAAAACACAATCCTCTAAACTGGGATCCCTTTTATTAAAAAAAAACAATCTTAAAAAATGGTCCCCATTTTTCAATTCTTTTCACAGTTTCGGCAGGTTCTCGCCGCAAACAATATGTGTTTTTTTTCAAGTTTTTTTTTTTAAGATCAATTAAACCCTCTAGACATGTCCAAAATGGTGCCATATATATTTAAGGCAAAATGACTTAAGATGTTGACGGTATCATTGAGGTTCGAAGTTCCTCAGCAAGCACACCCCTCCAACTTAATCTTGAGTAACCCCCCCCCCCGGGGGACAAACCCATGTTTAAACGAGTTTTAAACCTGTAAACCAGATAAACCTGCTTCGAAGTACGGTCCAATGTTAAATAGGCAGTTGTTTATTACAAATTCCTGTCTTAAAGTGAGATTAGGAATGATTGATGCCAGATTAGAAGGCAAGAATGAAAGAAACTGATGCAGATGATGAGATATGGAAGATAAATTTAGGGGTGACGACCATTTAAGAAAACTGAATTTTATTTTCTTACATTAAAAAGGATAGGAAGTTTCTACTGAAGAATGATGTGAATCCTAAAATCTTTAGTGAAGTGAATAAAATGCAATAAATCCGTTCCAATGCGTTTAGTTTTCATATAAATAATTTGTAAACTGTTGGCAAGGATAAGTGGCGGTCGCGCTTTAGCAGAATGGCATATGTCCTGAAAGTACAAGTCATGGCTTACTATTTAAGCTATCTTCCGAGAATTCAACATACGTGTATACAATTTAATATATATTCGGTTACCATGGGAACCGTGTTTGGTTACATCCATTTATTTCAATCATCTTCATTCAATGATACACTTTACCGCAGGAATGGCGGTTTTT
>JZLH01S0084325.1:14094-33238 GCA_001188425.1 Eucidaris tribuloides | reverse complement strand
GGCATGGGGAGGTGAAACCATAACTCAGTGGAGGTGAACCAGGGAGGCTGCACATTTTCAGGGAGGTGGAACTAAACACCTATAAGTTGAGAAAAATCAGACGCGAATTGAGAAGCAAAAAAAACCAGGTGTTGTTGCAATAAATTTTTTTTTTTGCTCATTAGGGTGGAACTCCTTGGCTTGCGGGGAAGAAGGGTAAGAGGGGCCTGCACGTCACCCAGTGCACCCCCCCCCCACCTCCAGCCTTACCCACATTGTTAATGTACAGATGGAGGAGATTGGGGTTCAACTTTCATGAAATAAAAGTCATACCTTTTACGACCTAAAGACTTGCAAATAATCTCCCAAACTACTCGCATCGCCGAATTGATATAATCATTGTATGCTCATTATGTGCCACCAACTAAAACAGTTACGATTCGAAAGTGTTCTTCTATAGGTTTTCTACCCCCCCCCCCAAAAAAAAGGTCATTACAAACAATAATACGTATCTTCTTGTAAGCGCAGTAGAAGTAGTCCCGTCGTCGTGGTAGTAGTAGTGGGAGTAGTAAGTAGTCAGTAGTGGTAGTAACAGAAAGTGTGGTAGTAGTAGTAGTGTAGTAATCAGAGTGTCAGTAAGTCGTCGTACGCTCGTCGTGGTGCGTGAGTCGTTCGTGGTATGTAGCGTAGTAGTCGTGGTGGTCAGAAGTAGTAGTAGTAGTAGTAGTAAAGTAGTAGTAGTCGTGTAGTCCGTCGTGGTGGTAGTAGTAAGGTCGTCGTAGTCCGTCGTGGTCGTAGTAGCTACCATCGTCGTCGCTCGGGTCGGTCGTCGTAGTCGTCGTAAGCACGTATGTAGTCGTCTGAAGATCGTCCGGTAGTTGTCCGTCATAGTAATCGTCGTACGTCCGTCGATACGTCGAGAGTAGTCAGTCGTAGCAGTATAATATGTCATGGTCAGTCAAGTCGTAGTCATTGTCCGTGGTCACGTAGTATTGTTAAGTTCAATCCGTCCACGGTAGTAGTCCGTAAGTTAGAATCGTGCGCGGTACCAGTCGTCGTAGTCAGTATCGTCGCGCCAACGTTCAGTATAGAAAAGTCACGTCCACGTCGAGTAAGTAGCTCAGAGTAGTGAGTCGTCACCTTAGTCGAGTCTGTATGTAGTAGTCGTAGTAGCTCCACGTGAAAGTATTGGTGTAGTAGTAGTAGTAGTAGTAGAATAAACGTAGTAGTCTCGTCGCTCAGTAGATTAGTAGTCCGTCGTCAGTAGTAGTGGTAGTAGTAGAGTAGTAGTAGTGTGGGTAGTCAGTCAGTAGTCATAGTCCCCTAGTAAGTATAGGTAGTAAGTAGTGGTAAGTAGTATTCAGTAAAGTAGTATCAGTGTGATGGTAATCAGTAAGTAAGTAAGAATAGTAGCCTAAGTAGTTAGTAGGTAAGTGGTGGTAGTAAGTAGTAGTAGTAGGCAGTAAGTATAGTAGTATAGTAGTAGAATCCAGCATTTTTAAATTCCGGTTCCTGCTGTAGTCCGTTTTCTCCACCGAGTCTAATCATAACTATTTGACTATCATCCAATACACGCGGGAAAAATTACCCACTATTGTGGTAAAATGACAACAAAGCGTGGTTCCAACGAAACGCACGAAAGTCTCGCCGATTTCGCGATCAAATAAAACATGCAATAATGACCTTTTCAGACGCCTAGATGACCGTTTGACTCTCCTCCATCCCTCATCAACGATTAACATGAGGAATATTTTCGGCCACTGATTTTGTTTGATGCCCAGTTTGAACAAAATTGGATGGGCAGAAATACATTAATTTTATAACTTTGACGCATAGATGACCCTTTGACGCTCATCCTCCTCATCAACAGCACATGCGGTATCACCCAAGGATCATTTGTACATAAGTGTGAATACAATTGATGTAGAAAAAAGGAAATGAGAGCGATGGCTATTTTGATAATTTGGTCTACTCATCAACACAATGTGTATTCCTAAGGATCATGTTGTACTGCATCTAGTGTGAACACCAATTGATGCACACTAATTAATGAAGAGAGTTAATTTTTTTTGGTTTTGACCTAGTATTTGACTTTTTCACCATAAACATGTGGTATCGTAGTCAGTGTGAACCAGTGATTGCAGAACTAAAGAGTTATAGCGCATGTCCATTATATCTTTTTTTAGACA
This sequence comes from Eucidaris tribuloides, assembly GCA_001188425.1. Lineage (NCBI taxonomy): Eukaryota > Metazoa > Echinodermata > Echinoidea > Cidaroida > Cidaridae > Eucidaris > Eucidaris tribuloides. The sequence goes on along the minus strand of JZLH01S0084325.1, from coordinate 31,070 downwards.
GCCTAGATACTTTTATTATTTTCACACACATTGTTGTATTACCCGAGATCATATGTGTAGCCCGAATGTGAACACCACCCCTGTACAGTGACTGCAGAACACTAAAGCGAATTAATGAAGCATGTTCACGCAAACATAATTCGCCTCAATATCCAGCTTGAACCTGTTTGACCCCTCAGAGACGCTTTGCCAGCTCACCTATCCTCATATCAACACAACCTATGGTATTTACGCCAATCAACACCATAAGGATTCAGGTTTGTACCTAAGCCAAGTGTGAACAAAAAATGATGCAGCAAAAAAGAGGGAATGGAAAAGCGAAAATCCTTTGTTTAGTTAACAATTTACTCCTTACAGAACTTTATGAGATTCCTCAATGACCAAAATATTAGTGAAATTCCTCTAGATGACATTTGCCTTCAGATGAAAAAACTCTTGCACCCGACCTTTGACCACATTACCCTTAGTCCCACACACTGATACATGTTAAAGTTTGGTTTCGACATCGAAGCAACACTTCTCAATGACAGTCATCTTAAACCGAAACTTTAACCAAATGAGCCGCGGACATATCTACATACACATATCATAACAAGTGATTCATTAGTCTCTTCCTGACAACGTCCACAGCGAGATCAAAGATAGATGAAGAGTGGGGAGGCGAGGAAGAGAGATAGAAAAGTGAAATAGTTAAAATTGCAATGTAATTCACGTCGTTTACCAGTAATGTAAAAAAAGTCCATTACACAATATCGTTATGCTTCTGTTAGTAGTACTTAGTGGCAGTAGTAGTACGTATAAGTAGTAGTACGTAGCAGTAATTTAGTAGTAGTAGTAGTGTGGTCGGTAGAAGTTACTACTAGAAGTAGTAAGTAGTAGTAGTAGTAAGTAGTAATATAGTGGTAGTAAGTATAAATCCACCTCTATGGTGGTGGTAGAAAGTAGGAAGTTATAGTAGTAAGTGATATAGTGGTAGTAGTAGATTAGTATAGAGTAATAGTAGAGTAGCAGTACAGTATCTAAGTAAAAGAATACTGCGTCGAACTTTGCTTTAAATAGGTGCAGACGGGCCGATATTTCACACCGTGAGCATTCTTCCTAAAAGTAGCAAGCTTCTGAAAGTGAACAAAAAGTTGTCATCGCCGAAAAGGTTTGCAAAGATATATGCATCATTGAAAAAATTATAAAAAAAAATATTCTATCTATTATCTAGTAATATCTATTGTAATTTTGTGGTGTGAAACCGCAATTATAACATATCTCATTCCATGAGCTCATTTATAAAGTTTTTAGCATTATACAGCTTTAATACCTAACATTTAGCAAATATATTAAAAAACTCGTAACAAAATATGAGCCTTTCGGGGCTCGAACCCGCGACTTTCCGCATCGTGAGACGGACGCTCACCTAACATTGGCCAATCACGCTGGCCGTCGAAGGTGTCGCATTTTTTAGCATAAATTATAACGTGTTGAAGCCGAAGGCTGCATTATTTTCATCCCTTAAGTGAAAACTTTTGGACCTATACGGCCGTTTTTCCCTAATATATTCAATTCCATGCATACACTTTTTAAACAAACAGGTTGTTTTTGACACTGAAAGTTTTGTCTGAGCTTGTCCGACATAGAAAATAGTATAATGTATCAAGATGCATTTTTCCGTATTGAAAATGTAGAAATTCCACATGAGAAACAGATGGTAGAAATGGCTTCAACAACCAGAGACAAGCTCTCGCGGAAGAAGAAAATTACATAACACATAACAATAATTGGCATGTAAACTTGCAAAACATAATGAAGTCGGATGAGCAAACATCAGACCCCCGTGAATTAAGTACGCAGAATTGCCCCAAGAGAATACTCCCGACCGCGCGCCGCACGAAATTAATCTGCACCTGTTTTCCGCAAAGTTTGCACGTTGTGCGCACCTTTATTTTTTAATGTGTAGTTAGTAGTAGTCAGTAAGTAGTAGTAGCTCCATTAGTAGTAGTAGTAGTAGCTAGCAGTATTCAGATACAAGTAGATTATAGTAATAGTCGCGTAGTGGTAGTAAATAGTAGCAGTATTTAAGTACGAGTAGCAAGTAGTAGTGGTAGCTGGTAGTGGTATAATAGTACATGTAGTAAGTAGTAGTATATAGTAGTATAGTAGTAGTCAGTAGTATAGTAGTGTATAGTAGTAGTAGCGCAGTAGTAAGTAAGGAGTAGTAGTAGTAGTAGTAGGTAGTAGTAGTAAGTCTAAGTTTAATCAGTAGCTAGTAGTTAGCAGTATTCAGTAGAAGTAGTAGTGGTAGTGGTAGTATAGTACATGTAGTATATAGTGGGAGTAGTAGTGAGTAGTAGTGTAGTAGTATTAGTAGTAGTGGTAGTCAGTATAAGTAGTAGTAGTAGTGGTAAGTGTAGTGGTAGTGGTATAGTGTAGTAGTAGTAGTAGTAGTAGTGTACGTAGTGGTAGTATAGTCCAGTAGTAGTTGTAGTGGTAGTAGTATGAGCATAAGAATAGTAGTAGAGTAAGTAGTAGTAGTAGTGGTAGTTAGTAATTAGTAGTAGTGGTAGTGGTAGTAGTAGTAAGAAGAAATATCAGTAGTAGTACGTAGTAGTAGTAGTAAGTAAAGTAGTAGTATAGTAGTAGTCCAAGTGGTAGTAGTCAACGTAGTAGCTAGTAGTACGTAGTTGTAGTGGTAGTCAGTAGCTAACAGAATAGTAGTAGTAGTAAGTAGTAGTAGTAGTATAGTAAGTAGTAGTCATAAAGTAGTAAGTAGTGGTAGTAAGTGTAGCAGTGTAGTATAGTAGCAGTAGTAAGTATAGTACGTAGTAGTAGCTAGTATACGTAGTAGTATGTACGTAGGCAGGCGCAGAGGGAGGATCCATCATTTTTAAATTGAAATCAAACGTGTTTTGCTAAATCTGTAAAATACCATTCATAAACATCAAAAACCTCCGTTTCGCTCCACCGAGTCTAAATAATATCCACTATATATCGAGACCTATCATCAAGATAATTAAAGGCCCAAAACTAATATATCGGATAAAATATAACGCACTACTACCCGTGGTTAAAAAAAATGAACAAAAATAGTATAAACGAAGATGCGGCAGGGAGGAAAAGAAAGAGGGAGAGAGGACGAGACAAGGGAAGCAAGTTGAACATAATAGAACTGAATTTTACAAGAATGCAAGAGTTTCGCAAATAAACCTTTAAAATAAAATGTAAAAAAAATAGGTTCCGGCAATGTTATGCTGACGACTAAATATCATTCTCCGTAATCAATCAATACACCTTTGCACATCCATAAAAGTAACATACAACCACACGATAATGCACTCGTAATATCACATATATTAAGTCTCGATATTAAAGAATAACTTCAATTCCACCACCATGTATGGCCACCCCCCTTCCTATTCGACCGCTTTAGGAGCCCTTTACAAAATACACCAAATTAATAATTAAAATGCTCAATCATGAACAATATTACAAAAAAAAAAAATAACCATAAAAAAAAAAAAAAATAATACATCATCAAACTCCAATAAAATCCATCTTTATTCATCATTCTGATTATTGACGTCATCCTGTCACAATCAATTTGCAGCTGAACAAAAACAACAAACCCCCAATTAAATCGACGCACACTCTTGACCATTACCATGAGTTATTTACATCATGACATAAAAAAACAACCAAAAAACAAAAACAAACCAAAACAAAACCACAAACCCACAATCGCTCTTCGTTCTCTTATTAATACAATTATTTGCTCTCTCACCCAACCCGCCAACCCTCCTGTAACTATGGCACCACTGCACCACATCTATGTTCGTCAAAAAGAGATACTCATTGCCTGTATTCAGGACTAGTTGAACCTCACTTCTTCTATGGAGTTGAAGAATTGATACAGGCCTTGACAGTTGGCGCCTCCCACTACATAATTCTACATTCAACCTTTGCCACTTTGCTACATTGAGAGAGTTTCCCACTATCCATATTGTATCGATCAATGTTAATAAACTGGTAAATAATCTTATCAATGAAACTCTTGATAAAGTGTGGTACAACAACAATAAAAAAATTATTAATCTTGTGGCTCCCATCATTTGTTTTGTTCCTTGGCACATATCACGAAAATAAAAAGATTAGTGTGGTACAGACAACACAAGCATATAAAATTCAAAAAATTACCAATTTGTAACAATACAGACGATTTCTTATCCACTAACCATAACACACTTATAATTAACAGTAAACCCTAACCCAAGTACTACCTACTAACTATACTACCTACACATTCACTACACTACATCCACTACTACTACTGACTATCACTACATATCAAACACAACCATCCACCCACTCCTACTGCCAACTAAACCACCACTCACTCCCTACAGTACACCATCACGTACACTCCATTACAAAAACCCCCTCACTTAAACTCTAATTAAATAGCTATCACCCAAAAACCCGACAAAACTACAACTCGTGCCGCGACCGGAATGCCCCACCAAATTCCTGGCGATTTTTGGCACAACCAAAACAAACAACAAAAAATACCCCGAGAGAGAGAGTATATAAAACCACTCAAACACTTAGGAGTTGAGATTTACCCACACAATATCAAGACACACTGATTGTCTGCTCTCTTGTTAACTGTTGTTGTTTGTTTTGTTTGTATTTTTATTCTCACCACGCAAAATCAAAACAGAACAAAAACACCCAACAAACTAAAAACCAAAAAAATAACTACGATATATATAATACGACAGATAACAAGTACACCTCAACCCACGCTGCCACAACTCGTTTCGATATTATCCCATTGTACATTTATAATCGACACTTAATGTGTGTTGCCATGATATGTGCTAGCGTGTTTTGGACATAGAATTCCATTTCACTGGAAACCAACTTACAGCTATTACACCGAGAATGCCTATGGACCCGAGAATTTGTATGGTACCAATAGACGAGGAATAATATGAATAGACAATAACAATGGCATCACGAATCTAGGCTTAAGGCACGATAGGGGTTTGATAGCCCTAACTGCGTAAGAGCACCTACGTCTCCCCTCTTTCTATAGTTTTCATTCAATGTGCATCACATTTAAAACATTTACTTATAAAACAAACGTTGATGACACGATTTTAAGACAAGCCGATACATGCGCGCTTAACTAATTATCGAGCCTCATTCTTATAAATCGGACCCAGGACCATAACCCAATATTCGCGCCCCTTGTACCTTTACAACAATGTTTAAAACTTCTAAACCGTTTATCCCTTTTCGTACTTAGGAGGCCGACTTTGCACTTGATCATTGCTATCTTAACATGGGGTACGCCTAACAAGCGTTTCCCCAGTTTTTATTTATTTATTACTCTCTTACTGTGAATTTAGTGATCTAGTTTTAATAATGCGGGTAGAAATTACAAAACATTTTTTTTTTCATATAGTTTTCACAGAATATAAATTAGACATCGGTCAACATAACTTGTTACTAAAGATGAAATCACTTCGTATTAGAAGGTCGTGAATGATCCACGAAAACTGGAAAAAAAGGCGTACGAGCTTACTGATAATATTTGTAATGGAACGCAATGTCCCAGGCAAGAATTCGCAGTGGTTTCATTTACAGGGTATACTCGAGAATCTGTAGTCGTTCTCAATGATCATCCGCATAATCTTCAGCTCTCCTCTCGAGGACTTTCGGCAAGAATAAGGCCCATCCAAAAATTAATAATGGCCGACGACAAGAATACAGATATTGAGAAAAGGAGGCGGTAATGACAAAGCGATATTGTTCAATGAAACCGACATAAAGCAGCCATACAGGTTGAGATAGCGAAGAAACGATCATTAAACGAGGAGTTAGATGTTCTAGTTGTTACGGGCTATCACTAATGTACGGTCGTAGTTTCTCGATTACTCTCAAAAAACTGCTAGGAGTCCATTTAAAGTGGAGAAGCTAATCGTTGTGGGATGGATGAGCTCTTCGCGATATCATCATGTCCATATTGCTTCATCAAATAACGCAGGATATCCGAGCAATAGACTCCTTCACAGTTACGGACGGATCCCGTGGAATGTCTGGGGTCGCTACAACCATCGAACGCGCCCGAAAGATTTTACGGTCCCGTTGTGAGCGATTATATAAGGCTGGCTTCTCTCCTGTGGCCTAATCGTCATATTCCAAGCCGAAAAGGCTGTACATTGACAACACTGTTGCACTAAGGAAATATTCTGAAGTAAAGGAAGAAAGAATGAAACAGAACAATAAACCAAATCCAAGAACGCACTCCCAAAGCCTCATTAATATTAACCCAGAGTTTCGATGGAATAGAATTCGTCCATGAGTTCGGGTGGATGAGGACCCCTGCGATCACCGGGTTAAACGTCTGGGCATCGAAAAATCGACTCCGGTCGTGGAAAGATTTTAAAACGTCTCTTGTCGAGTGAGTATAAGGCTCTTCTCATCATTGTGAATATATCGTCATTTTCTTTACCAGGAAATAGGGTGTAAATTGACACATAATAAGGGGAACGAGAACAACGGACCCGGTGCTAAGGATTTGAAGGAATGGAGAAGGAAAGACTCCATGACATAAACAGATATGCACCCAGAACCACCAAAAAGCCTTATTAATTACAACGATTCGAGGAATAGAATTCTATAAACACATACAACAAAAAAATAACTACCCGCCTTTTTCAAAATACCATAACTTTTAAAGAAACAATTTTGAGCAAAATAATTTGGCAAGGGTGTTCCTTTCACTGACTGGTTGACCTAACTTCTTGTGAAAATGTGATTGATCCGTCAAGTCATCTGAGTGGCACGTATTAAGGGCCAAAAATGTCACTTTTTGAAAAGTCACAAGGGTCATTTTGAGTATTTTGATGCCACGAGTTTGACAAATTCTGTTTCTGTGAAGCGATTAAGCGTTTATTTATGTCTTCACATGGGCGACCGTATGTTTACGCCCTGACACGGGTCTTCTGCGACTTCATATGATATTTTACACTTCAGTGAGCTCACATTTAAAAAATGTCCACCTCCTTTTTGGCGCGAGAGTGTGTTGAAAAGTGTAAATCCATTAAGTTCAATTGAGGAAATGAAATCTCCGATATTTTTCAGAGCAAAAAGTATCTTACATTTTACCGAACCAATAAGAGGTTGTACGGATGTCATGTTCAGTGAGCACTAACCTTTATAATAAAGCAAAAAATAACCATCTATTTACCATTATCTGGCATAAGAGATGAACGGTCCCTGTGACTTATATGAAAAGTTGCAAGTTTTATTGCCTTTAATACATGCTCACTTCATGCATGGCTTGATGGATTAATCTTATTTTCACATCAGACGTTACCAATGAGTGTAGTGTCCTGGCCAAATTATTTGCTGAAACTTATTTCGTTAAAAAAAAATTTATGGTAGTTTGAAAAAGGGGGTTAGTTAACTTTTTTTGTTGTGTTTAGTTCAAATGGATCACCTAGTAACGTCCTGGGTATCGAAAATCGAAAACTGCCTAAAAGACAGATTTTTACGGTAATCTGCTTCTCAGTAGAAGGGTGTATTGAGCTTACTAAAGAACTTTTTGGCGGGGATAAAGAAGACACGGAAATCAAAAAACCTAAACCAACCCCTCTCTCCTCTCCCCCACCCCCCCCCAAAACAACAACCAAAAACAAATAACAAAACAAAAAGCAGAAGTACATCAACGGAAGATGTATGTACTACGGGGTTTACATTTATAAGGTTTAACGTACTAAAGATTTAATAATTTATAAAAAGTTAAATTAGGGAAACAGTTTAAAAGAGCTACTTCTAGTTTCATCTTTTCTACTTTCGCAGAGACGATAATTCACTAATGTCTCACGAATGCAATACTCCCCCCTTACCCGTGAGATGGATGGGGCGAATAGTTTTCGAAGGTGAATAACATACACACTCACCAGGGGGGGGGGGGCGCAGGGGGGACTTGTAATCGAATGTCTATAGTTTTTAATACCCATTAACAGACATAATCAGACATTACAGTTCACACAGACACAGACACACATCACACAGGTTAAACATCACATACAAGACACACAACATCCAAACACCCCTCCATCTCCACGGTAAGGGGGAGTATGCATTGTGAGACATTGTGAATATCGTCTCGAAAGTAGAAAGATGAACTAGAAGTAGCTCTTAAACTGTTCCCTAATTTTGCTTTCAGAACTATTAAATCTTAGTACGTTAAACCTATAAATGTAAACCCGAGTACAATACATCTTCGTTGATGTACTTCTGTTTTGTTTTGTATTTGTTTTGGTTGTTGTTTTTTGGGGGGAGATGGGAGGGGGGTTGGTTTATTGTTTGATTTCCCGTGTCTTACTGAGAAGCAGCATTACGTAAAATCTGTCTAGGCCAGTTCGATTTTCGATACCCAGACGTTACTAGGTGATCCATTGAACTATAAGAATTCTATTCCTCGAATCGTTGTAATGAATAAGGCTTTTTGGTGGATTGGGGTTTATTGTCTGGTTTCATTCTTCTCCCTTTCTTTCAAATTTTCCTAGTGTTGTCAAAACACCTTTTCGGCTAAGAAATGACGATATATTCCACAGAGAAGCAGCCTTATACTCACTCGACAAGGACGTAAAATCTTTCCAGACCGGATCGATTTTCGATGCCCAGACGTTACCCGGTGATCCACCGAACTATGACGAATTCTATTCCTCGAATCCTGGTAATTAATGAGGCTTTTGGGAGTGGTTTGGGTTTATTGTCTGGTTTCATTCTTCTCCCTTTCTTTCAAATTTTCCTAGTGTTGTCAATACACCTTTTCGGCTTGGAAATGACGATATAGGCCACAGAGAAGCAGCCTTATAATCGCTCGACAAGGGCGTAAAATCTTTCTCGGCCGGTTCGATGTTGGCGACCCAGACATTCCCCGGGGATCCGCCGAACTGTGAAGGAGTCTATTCCTCGAATCCCTGGTAATTGATGAAGCTATGACATGATGTATCGCGAAGCTCATCCATCCCCAACGATTAGCTTCTCCACTTTAAATGGATCCAGCATTTGAAGGAGGTAATCGAGAACTAACGACCGTATTAGTGATAGCCGTACATAGAACATAACTCTCGTTTAATGTATGTCTTCGTATCTCAACCCTTATGGCTGCTCTTAGTCGGTTCTCATTAGAACATATCGCTTTTGTCCGCCCTCCTTTTCTGTGTATTCTTGTCGGCCATATTAATTTTGGATGGCTTATTCTCCGAAAGTCCTCCGAGAGACTGAAGATATGGATGATCATGAGCACGACTACAGATTCTCAGTATACCCTGTAAAATGAAACACTGCAATCTCTTGCCCTGGGACATTGCGTTCCATTACCAAATATTATCAGTAAAGCTCGTACGCCTTTTTTTCCAGTTTTCGTGATCATCACGACCATCTAATACGAAGTGATTTCATCTTTAGTAACAAGTTATGTTGACCGTGTCTAATTTATATTCTGTGAAAACTATATGAAAAATTTTGTAATTTCTACCCGCATTATTAAAACTAATCACTAAATTCACAGTAAGAAGAGTCATAAATAAAATAAATAACTGGGAAACGCCTGTAGCGTACCCATTTAAGATACAAGGATCAAGTGCAAAGTCGGCCTAAGTACGAAAAGGGATAACGGTTAGAAGTTTTAACATTGTTTTATAAAGGTACAAGGGGCGAATATTGGGTTATGGTCCGGGGGTCCGATATAGAATGAGGCTTCGATAGATTATTGAAGCGGCCATAGTTTGCGCGTCTAAAATCTGTCAAACGTTGTTTTAAAGTGTGCACATTGAATGAAAACTATAGAAGAGGGGAGACGTAGGTGCTCTTACTGCAGTTAGACTATCAAACCCCTATTCGTGCTTAAGCCTAGATTCGTGATTGTTTTGTCTATCATATTATTCCGTCTATTGGTACCATACAAATTCTCGGTCCATAGGCATTCTCCTGAATAGTGTAGTTGGTTTCCAGTGAATGGAACTTTATGTCCAAAACCACTGCTAGCTATCATCATCATGGCAACACACATTAATGTCATTAAATGTACAATGGATAATATCGAAACATTTGCAGCGTGGTATGTACTTGTTATCTGTATTATATATATGTATTATTTTGTTTTTGTTCTTTGATTTGCGGAAATAAATACAAACAAACAAACAAACAAACAAACAAACAAACAGTGTGCAGATATTGGTTAAATCTCAACCCAAGTGGTTGGTGTATAACGGTGCCAAAATCCGCCCAAATGGTGCATTCCTCGAGTTTAGCGTTGTACATTAAAGTTAGTGGTAGTAATAGTAGTAGTAGAGTAGTAGTAGTAGTGGTAGTAGTAGTAGTAGTAGTAGTAGTAGTAGTAGTAGTAGTAGTAGTAGTAGTAGTAGTACTGTTACTACTGTATTATAAAGTGATGGATAAGAAATCCGTAGATACAAATTTAATTTTGAATTATGCTTTGTTTGCCACCTAATTTATCGAACCAAACAACAAATGATGACACACACACGTACACACACAAACATTGATAAGATTATTTACCAGTTTATTAAATGATCGATACAATATGGAGCAAACAAAGCAAATGCAAAGAGTAATTATTAGAGGCCCCACTGTCAAGGGTCAACTCAACCACAGAGAGGATGTCAACTAGTCCTGGAATACAGGCACATATTCACGAACATAGACTGTTGCAGTGCCATAGTTTACAGATTGCGGGAGGAGAGCAAATATTGTATTAATAAAGAACAAGATTTGGTTGTTTTTATTCAAGTAATAACCATGGATGGTAAGGCGCATAATGTGTGTTGTTCAGCTCAAATGATACAGGATGACGTCAAAATCAGAATATGAATAAAGATGATTTGGACGATGATGTATATTTTCATGAAGCATTAAGTAATTTGGTGATGTACAGGCCCAAAGGCATCAATAGAGGTGGCCATACATTTGAATTGAAGGGGACCTTTAATACAGACATAATGGAATACGAGTGCATTTCTTTGATTTACTTTATATTGCCAAAGGGATGATACGGAGAATGAAGGTCGAGCAACATTTGCCGCAACCTATTTTTTTTTTTACATTTTATTTTAAAGGTTTATTTGCAAACTTGCAATTCTTAAAATCCCATTCTTATTTCCTTGCTTTTCCCTTGTCTCTCTCTCCCTCTCTTTTCCTCCCTCCCACTCTTCATCTATTTTTGTTCATTTTACCACTATAGTGGTACATTTTACCGGTTATGATGATAGTCAAATAGTTATATTTAGACTCGGTGGAGGAAACGGATACAGCAAAACCGGATTTAAAAATATGGATTCCTCCTCCTCCTACTTCGTGGTCCGATCCTCTCTACTACTAATACTAACTAACTAGTACTACTGACGCTCACACTACTACACTACTACTACTACTACTAAAACACTATACTATACTACTACTACTACTAAATACTACTATTTCTTCTACTAAACTACACCACTACAACTAAACTACTCACTACTAGCTAACTACTATACTATAACTAACTACTACACTACTACTCCTACATACCACTATATATACTACTACTATCTTCCCATATACTACTACTATACTACTACTACTACTACTATATCTAACTCACTACTGTACTACTACTACTACTACTACTATACTATTTCTTCTCGACTACTATTACCATACATACTACTACTACTACTACTACACTACTAGACTTACTACTACTAACTGACTACTATCACACAACATCACTCTACTACTACTATATACTCCCACTACTACTACTATACTACTACTAACTACTACTGACTACTGACTACTACTACTATACCAACTACTATCTGCTCCCTTCTCTATCCCACTACTATATCTACTATACTCACTAGTACTACTAATATGCTACTATATCTACACTACTACTACTACGACTACTATCATCTACTATAGTATTCTACAACCATACTACTACTGACTACTACTAACTATATACTTACTACTATACTACTACTATACTGTCACTACTAAGACTACTGTACAAGAAGCAACGATCATTGTGTAACTTAACTTTCTTTGGGGGGGGGATAGAAAACCCCTATAAGCTAGAGAATCATTCCAAGATCGTTAATTTCAACTGTGGGCACATAAATGAGTTACAATGAAATAGTCCAATTCGCGAGCGAGAAGTTTGGAGACAGTTGCATTTTAGTCGTAAAATATGCTTTGTATTTCATGAATTGAACCCCCATATCTCCTGCTACTGATACATTAATGGTAAAACGGATATATGCAATGTTAATCATATTCCTTTTCTTTTCTCTCTCTTCCTCCTCCCATTTCATCTATTCTTGTTCATTTTATAGAGCGCCCAACGCTTACTTGGTACGCACACCAGGTATATTCCCAGAATATGATATAGTCAATAATTAGTTATATTTAGCTCGTGAGGTACATGTAACGGATTACGGTAATACTAAGTATCTTGTAGATGATGTTTCTGAAGTGTAACATTTTTTTTTCTTCAAAGAAGTTGAACCATTTCACGGATATCATCTCAGCTGAACTTCGACCGGCCTTGTGCATGGTTTTAGATGAACGAACCTCGCGAGTGAACGAGCTCGCATCTCCGCAAAGAAGCAATCGCTCGGGACACCATGATCCTTTGGTGTAACCGCACATTCGGCGTCAAGTCATGGACATGTATATACTTGAGCTTCGAAGCATTGATTGAGAGAGAGACTCTCATAATTCCGTGGTGGCTTAAACGAGATATATACCAGAACCCATACGGAATACTATGACGAGATATGTTTTATAGACTGAGATTTAAATGCCGTTCGATCACATCCCGTGCTAAATTGCAAGTATGAATGTTTCCAATGATAACATTAAAGACACGAATAGACATTTGCGGAAGCCGCATTTCAAGAATGTCGCAACTTGCTATCTGACACTTATTCTGACATGTTTTGGATGAATCAAATATAACAACCTGATTCCCTAAACTTTAACATTTTATGCTGTCACTTCTTAAAAATAGTACATACAAAAATCGGCAGCATGGATTATTCTCAGCTGATAACATTCTGCTTCACAAGCAGTCTTTGGGGGAGGAAATCCAGAAATGATTTTCACGTTTTAAAAGCACTTAATGATGGTTTTCGACTGCCACGTTTTCGCAGGTTCATTTAGACGCTATTATGAGACACCGGTAGCATGCAAAGATATCAATATAACTAGAATTTTGTTTAATATGGAAACACTGTTACTATATGCTTTTACATGTGAACAATGTCGCGACTCGTGACATTTGCAAGGTCTTAAGCAGAAAAGTCGTGCTGTATTCAATCATAATATCTTCGTCTCTGATGAAAAGAACAGGAAATTATTGATTCGAATGTAAAACAGTGAATTATGTGATAATTTGAGAAGAATCAATGGTGCGGGCAGGGATTTCTCCTTCGACTACTGCAGTAGCGTAATTGGGAGCAGGGGGCAGAGGGCCCCCTTACGAGGAAGTGGTGACTTTTTTTTGCTTTCAGGCTGTCTGTGAGGGGGACATATCTAAAAGACGCCCTGCAGAAATGTGTACCCAAGAAATTTGAGCCCCCCCTATTTTCAGTCTCTATCACCCCCGACACCCCTCGCTTCATCAGCTTTTATGGACTTGCGGGAGCTTATGAGTCTGGCATTCGGACCGCTGCAAACAAACAAAAAATTCCTACCCCTTGACGGCGTACCCATGTACGCCAACTGGTACTCCTAGAGAATACTCGAGACCGATCTCGCTGGGCTGGCTTGGGCCGCGGTCCGAACTGACCGGAACTAGAGAATGAGATTGCATGTACCACTCTAGTATCGAAAGGAGTGCATAGCACTGGGGTGCACTCAACAGCTTTAGGAGGGGCAGCAGAGTGAGATAGGTGAACAATATTATACGCATTATGTGAGCAAGCATTGACATGGGCGGTCTGTCGTCGAATTGATTTTGCGTCATACGGCTTGGCTTATAAATCTAATTTCTTTCTTTTTTGTAACTTCGTACATTGCAAATATTCCTACATTTGAAATATAAACACATAGTGACAATTATTGTCCATAATTAAGAAAGCACCAGTTAAGTCGTTTTGACGCATAATCAACATTGTTGAAAACGGTAGGACATTTGTTTGGTTTGGGTTTTTTTTCAAATGAAAAAGCGCATCCTTGTGGCAGCACTCACAGACGGGACAGAAATGACAGACTATACTGTCTTCTTGATAAGCAAACGTTTCCAAAATATAAGTAATTTTGATTTAGAAAAAATGTACAGACCTATAATTTGTGAACAAATTAGATGACACCAGTTCCTCGGAGTGAAGCGCATGGGAGAGGAAATCCGGGGCCCGCAATTATTTATGCAAGACGATGGAATTAAAATCTATATTTCTGGCCGGAAACAACATGACATTTTATCAATTATTTGCGTTGAAGTGAAGTCACTAAGGAACATTTGAGACGAAGAAACAGACACATTTCACACACACAATCACCACACACATCACACACGACACACAGCGACGCTCCAGCCTCGACACACCCACACATACACGTTCCACACAGTGAGATGAGATTTCGTTTCTATTCGCCAGGGAAGAACGAACAGTTAGCTGTTTATCTGAGAGACTTGGAGGGAATGCTAAGCGTAGGGGCGAGTCGTAGTTGAGCTTTGTTTTTGCTTGAAAGACTTCTGAGGACGAGTGTGTGGGCTGATGAGAAAGAGAGGTATAGGGCCGCAGACTAATGGTTAGAGCGGTGATCGAGTTGTATTAAGGAGTAAAGACGAAGAGTTAATATTGGCGTGATGGACTTGTCCGAGGATTTTGTCGCGTGGGAAGTGGAGTGGCAAAACGGTTGCTGTGTTTCGGCCAGCTGAATTGGCGGATTGTGGATTTGGACGTGGGTTAAGGTGGCAAGAGAAGGTTTGATAAACGAGAATATGTATGCTATGAAACGTTGGTTCTACGATGGAGTGTAGACAATGATAGTGACTTGGAAGGGAAAAGGTCTGTGGGAATGCAAGTGTACCCTTGGAGCAGGTGTTCAAGGAAGCTTGAGTAAGCGAAATTGACGGGTAGCAGAAAGGTGGAATGATATGTGTCAGATTCAGTAATTAAGGTAACGCATCGAGCATAGTGCGAGAAGTAGGGGGTAAGGGTAAATTGCAGTGTTGTGTGTGAAAGTGGTGTGAAATCGGATTCGATTGAATGCAACATGATGATATCAGGGTGACTCGAGATGGGCAGTAGATTTTGTGTGTGAAAGGTGAGGAAATATGCGGTGGGACGGGATGTTCGATGTCGGTGGAAAGGTGTGTCAGAGGTGGAAGAGAAAAGAGCTTTCGTTTTAGGGTATAGGGTGAATGTCAAGTGGGTGCAGGTATGCAGTGGATTGAGGTAAAGTCTGATGTAAGTTTGGGGAATGTAGACTGTTATAACGGGAAAAGGTTCCTCTGAAAGATGATAAGACATGTTTATAGAGTTGACGTGGAGATATCGTGGGCGTTGTAGTGGGAGAGCATGGTGTTTGAGAACAACGAGATGGGGTGCTCTGAATAACTGAGAGAATGCATGGTGAGATCAATGTGGGTGAAGCTGATGGATCATGAAGAAGACAAGATGGGTATGCGTCAATTGGCCAGTGGGATAAGCTCGTGTTCTCGACTCTAGAGTCCGTGTTGCGATATCTTTTTTGTGGGAGGCTCATGGTTGATGATGAAGGTTCGTTCTCACAACGAGTCGTGGTTCGAGAATCCAGCGCCGCGGCCAGGCGGTTTGGCTCGCTTGGGCTTAGCACTCATTATTCCCATTACCTTGTCCTTTGATAGGATGTAGAAGCCGAGGTCCGCGTGTTCGAGACAGGAAACACTCACCACGTAAAAGAAGCCACGCACTTCTCGAACGAGACGGTGAAACCCGCGGTGATTGTAGTCAAGCTATCCATATGCAAAAACTACCGGTAGACTGGATTGCCGGTGAGGGTAGCAGTGAATTATGTTTCGCTTCTAGTCCCGTGGAGCTGCCAAATGATGACATATATGCAATATATAGTGAATAATTAAATGATCAATAATAAAATGAATAAATTGAAACAAATAATAAATCATAAAGAAGAGGAGGCATGTGATGCATGATGTAGGTTTGGAGTAAGCGTGAACCCATGCTGATAAGGGCGGATTGAGGTACCTTGGTATAAAGCTGGACATGGTGTTGGAAGGAGGGCTTGTTGATCATGTTTTGAAAAGGGATTTGTGGGTTGTTCAGGTGGATGTCTGCAGGGGGAAAGAGAGACCGAAGGCAGAAAAGCAAGTGATGAGGAGAGTCGGAGGTAGGCTGAAGGAGGAGGTATGCGTGCCGAACTCGGGCAAGGTGGAGGGATGAGTGTGGTAAGGGCAATATGCCTGTCAGGGAGGTGAATATCGGCCACTCGTCCGGTAGGGGGACAAGAACGAGTGAAACTATGAGATTACTGTTACTTTATTACTTGTTACTGATACTACTACTACTACTACTACTACTACTACTGACTACTGACTTAGCGACTACTACATAGCTTCAGTTATTGCGATAATTGAATCGATTCTTGTATTTTGGTGTTGGGGGGATAGAAATTCTCAAGAGAATCTTCGATGGAATCGTTTAGATTTATCTACTTGGTTGTCACTACGTTATTGAGTTAAAGTGAGTTAAAACGTAAGCAACCGTGATCAATTCTGGCGCGACGAGTAGGTGTTGGGATATTTGTGCCATCTTTAGTTGTAAAATAGTTTTTCTTGAACTGATAATTGGAACCTCCATGTCCATCTGGTAACAGCTTCGCTGTGATAGAACGTGGAATCTTTAATCATCACCTCGTAGTATCAGGAAATATTTAGGAGGTTTGTGAACGTT
>JZLH01S0084319.1:84161-99051 GCA_001188425.1 Eucidaris tribuloides | reverse complement strand
GGTGATGGTGATGATGGTAGTGATGATAGTGATGATGGTTTTGATGATGATAATGATGATTTTTTGTGTCGCAGCATCATTTCATAAATTCCTGACAATTTTGATGTCATAAATCGTCTTCTCCAGATATGTTGTCAAACCTCAAGAAGACCATATCTCCAGCATCCAGTTCTGTACGTCCAAACCAGACGTGTACATCAGCCTAGAGGTACTGGACAATGAGGAGTCAGTGGTCAGTACCGTGGGGAAGGGCCATGCCGTCATTCCAGCCTTCACATTCCTGAGGGATAGGGAGCCTGGGGAAGAAGAGAAACGCTCATCCAGATCATGTAAGTCTTGTGGTGGTTGTTGTTGTTGTTACTGCTGCTGAAATTGATGAGTCGTCAATTGTCCTATCATATATTCCCGCCAGAAGGGCCTTAACAGTAAATTATCTCTAATTTGAGAAATATTACCTTGTTTGATATTTGCACTTAACACGAATGTCAGAAAACTTAACTGAATGTCAGAAAATATATAAAAATATCACACTACCTTAATCCTTAAGACATTGTTTTCTGACATATACACAATAATCATTATAAGTTTTGTACTTCGATTGTGAGATGAAGTGAAATTTATCAAGACAGCCTTTTCCTTGTTCTTTCTTTCCTCAGCCGCTCGTGGAGCCAGAGGTCATGGTAGCTCTGTCAGTGTGGGATCTGGGAAGAGGAAGCCACATTCAGCTAGCAGCCGTGATGGCAGGGGCTCAGTAAGTGGATCTTAACTCTCAACATGCTAAGTGTTCTTGAACAATACCACATTGACCAAAGTTTGGAATGTAATGTCAACTTCAGACAGCTAGAACTTGTTTGCATGCATGTGGGAGAAAAAAAGTACAGGCAATTCCTATTATAACAAATACCCCAGGACTGGCAATTTCCTTTCCGTTGTATCAAACTTCTGCTATATTAACCAAACAGTGAAAGTATATGAAGACATATAGATAATAATTTGGGACCTTAATTTCTACTTTACTGTAACAGTAATTTCATTATAACTGTGTTCGTTATAACGGGAGTGCAGTGTAGTATCCAAAAGTTGCAGATAATATCACTTTTATTTATCTTTTCAACATATTGCCCTACAAGACTTATTAATGCAATATGCTTGTAATTTTAAAAAAAATTGAGGTAGATTCAAAATTACATGTTTTCTTCCTTTTTTTTTTTTGAAGAATGTAGGTTTTTGAAGAAGAAGATTGTTCTTGATGTGCATGGTGAAGAAAATCTCCATTTTACTTGTCACATGCGAGCAATGTTATCGCAATAAAAATGTTTACATGCACAAGATGAAATATACTTACATCTATGTACAAAGCCACAAAATGTAATTGCAACTCTGGTGGTTTTATTTGACTTCTTTTGCAGCGTGCAAGCAGAAGCTCGGGTGATTTGGCGGGAGGAGATGGGGATGATGCTGAATGCAAGGTAAGATTTCAAATTGGTTGAATGATCAATGTTTTCCTGTGAAAATGAAATGCAGAATATGCCAATTAGGCTGCATCTTAGCATCTATTTACATTTCAATTTGTGGTTTTGTGTTATGTTGGTGATTATTGTATTACCATCTTTGAATTAAATGGTGAATCAGTAGATTTATTATCAGTGAAACTTGCAACCATGCAGTGAGAGCTCTAATAACATCAAGACTAGACTATTGTAACTCACTGTTCACAGTATTGTCAACACATGATAATAAAGAATTAGAATCAGTCCAAAATTGTTTTGCTAGTCTTGTATTTGGTTTCATTCACAATACAACTCCAATGTGCAAAGAATTCTATTGGCTTCTTTTCAAAATTGAAACTGTTTCAAATTTGATTATATAGAATTCTCTGTATCTCTTTGACACACCCACACTTCCACTGCATTCAATATCATATTAAAGCCTGCGAACCATTCTATGAAGTATATTATCAGTTAGTGACAAGTGTTGTGATGTTTCAGCTCCTAAACTTGGGAACAATCTCTCACTCAGGATGAGAGAATGCCCTCTCTCGACATTTGCAAAAAAATATAAAAACTTTCTTTTTTCTGTATATTTTTTTGTTTGTGGATATGGTACTTTTTGTATATAGCACCCATAAATACTCATTATGATTATCTTGTTTGCTTGTTTTTGTTTGTTTAAATAATGTCCCTAGCCTCACAAGTACATCATTCAAGCGAAGGTCCTACGCAAGAGTTGGCCGCTGTCCGAGAGCAGCTGGGCTTTTGTGCAGGTTCTGAAGGATCTGGAGAAGAATGAGCTGAAAGGTAAGGGATGTGGACACTAAATGACCTTGACCTAGTGACCCACTGACCCACTTATCCAGAAGAGTTTGCTTGACATGATTGTGCACATCCTGTTCATCAAAGTGACCTTGATGTGATGTTGAACGCTTTTGCATTTCATTTGAAAATGATATTGACAAAATGTGAATCTGAAATCCAGAAGGTTCATTGCCATCGAGTTCCCCAAGTTCATTACCGTGAATAACCTTAACTCTTAACGTGCCAAAGTCACTTATCTGCACCAAGCGCAATAAATACAATGTCCATACAGATAATATTTTTGTAGGAAGTTAAGAGTTAAATCTTTACCTGTTGCAGATGCAGTTTTAGGCCACAAACGATACCCTTTCAGTAATTGTTAAAGAATAAAGAGTATGACAGTAATGTTGCATATTATTACACTTTTTTATGGTGGAGGAATATTCCTCAGTAAATTACTCTTAAAACTGTTATTTTCCTACAAATTTGATATTTCATCACATCAGATTTCTGTTAAATTGGGATGAATATTTACATTTTCAATACGTGTATGGACAATTGTTGATCCTAAATACGGAACGTCACAAGATGTGATGCAACTTCTGAAATCTTGACAACGTCATAATAAATTTTACATTTCTGGGAAATATGCGCTTTTATTTGCTTTTATAACTATTCTACTTAACACTTTTCTCCACTATGCATGTATAAAAAGTGACAGCTCTTTAGAAATTGACACTGCACTCCAAAATGTGCTGAATATTGCACTGTTAAAAAATGTGTGACATGTTGAGAGTTAAGGTTAGGGAGGGGGAGTCCTAGGGAAGGGGGATAGTTGTGTGCTGATCATATTGTTGTGTATGCCATGTTTGTACCATGCTGACATTTAAAGTAGGTCGACAATGCTGAATGTTTGAAGTGCTGTGTAAAGTCATCAGCTATTGGTGATATCCGTTGTTTTGATTTGGAACAGCTCGTGAAATGTGAGCATGATGTTTCCTGTGGAACTTTCGCTGTCGACAATATGACATTCAACAGTAGAGGGCGCACTTGTCCAAGAGAACTTGACACCAACAAACTTCCGGTGGTCACGTGAAATCATAATGCAAATTTGTGACACTCTGACCATATTTAGTAAAATCATGAATTTGCAGACGTCTCTGTATTGTCTAATGGAAGCTAGAATAAGTTGGTCACACTGGTCGAAACATTGTGCAATCTGTGCATGTGCTCACTGACAATAATGCCCTCTATTGCTGAATGCCCTATATTATTGATAGGGAAAATTCAAAATTTTAAGAAGATATTACGATTGAGCAGAACTGGAAAATATCTGCTTTAGAAAAATAGTTATTAAAGAAGTGTGGTATAAATGTATGGATTAATGCTGTAATATATCATAACAATTTTTATACCAAATTAAACATATGGGGCCGATATTCTCGAGCCAGTTTATCTTAGACACCCTGTTTAAACCTAGGTTTATCTCCAATTAGGGACCATAGGTTCAATTCTTATTCTCGAAGCCGGCTTTAAAGTTAGACCAGCCGGTGTCTAACTTGGCCAAAAGATAAAACCACCTCAGGGGAAGTTTAAACCCCGCGGTTGATCTTTTCAAAAATGGCTGATGGATATCGTTCATATCGGGCCGATCATTTCGTATTTTTGCGTGAGTTAAAGTTCATTTTCAAAACCATATACGGATTCAAATTGTAAAAGCAATGGTCAGCTGCCACTTTATTGAGCACCAGTACTGAGATTCGTTGAAATATATGATTTCCAAATGATCGTTTTTGTGCGCTAATCTTCAGTACGGAAGATCGGCCCACTCGCGGTACGTAGGCGGCATGGGAATGTGTACATGCATGCATGCACTGCTGCATGCACGCACACATAGCCTAGTACGTACGACACTTTCCTGATGCCCGGGCAAGGCAACTGCACAAGATTGTCAGGGCCCAACTGTACTGTTCAACGTGTTTAATCTATCACTCAGTTGACTTGAAATCTACGCGAAGTACGAAGAAGTGGGAAGCGGTTTTCAATAGAACGAATACATGATCAAGTAAGTGCAGTGCATAAAAAAAGAATGAATAGACAGCGCCGGTCTTTGGGCTGGCAGATGCACGATCAGATTGCATAGTATCAGAGAGAACGGCGGGTGTTGGGCTTGGCATTATCGGTTAGGCCTACAAATTGTAAGTTAGGTATTGGTTTCTAAAATTGCTTTTACTTGCGTCCAGTTTGGATTTGACCTGTGATAGGGAGTTTCATTTTGACAATCGCCCGCACCATGATGTAACGTTAGATAAGTTAGATCAAACAATTAGAAAATTACCTACTGGGCGGCTACGCTTTACAGCTAGCCTACGCCGTTCGCTATTCACTATAATCGACTAACGTTTAGATCTACGTAAGGCCTGGCGAAAGCCGCCGCAACGGACGAGATCTAGTCTAGGTATTATGTTAGATCATTATAATGTATAAACAACGTTAACAAGGCAGTTAGTTAGTAGCTGGTGGTCTGAGCTGTGTGGGCTGGGCGGCGCCGCTTAACCAAGTTAGGCATGACGTTATGGCTAGCGTTACGTAAATTGCCTGCATTTGCTTTAGTATCTAATCTAATATCGTTGGGTTTTGGTCCGTGAATGTGTAATTTGTATTTGCCACAAAGTCGGGAGGTTTATTTTTTTTTACAGCATAATATACTACGTAGATATGATCTAACGTTGACTAAACAAGTAACATTGGATCTAACTTATTATGACCTAACCAGGCTAATAATATTTACTAGTATAGCTTCGCCTACTCGACGGGATAAACAAAGGACTTGAATGACGGTTTACCTCAACGGACCCGCATGTGTTACACGTGCGGGCTCACTTGAACAATTTCCTTCTACCTATAGCGTTTGGCAGAGAAATTGTAGCCAAATCATGTCGCAGTTTTGCGTAATTACCGCAGTACCACCTGGAATGAGTTCATTTATATCCCAACAATGTATTATACGCTGGACTCGATAACAAATGTTGCCGTACAATGAACTCCGATTTCTTCCAAAAGATGGTGAGTTCTTTTAAGGATGCGACGTCTCGTCGTTTCATACAGCCGATTTCGCATGTTTTTCCGAAATATAAGTGTAATGCGCATGCGCACACTGCGTTAGTCTAGGTCTAGCGTTTTCTAATTTTTCGGTATAATTTCTCCGAGTTGCAGCAATACTCGAATATCGCGCCAAGCCGAGTTGAGGTCGGCTACCCCAGTGATTGCGCCGCCCGATCTTTCAGGGCGGAAGCAATCACTGGGGTAGTCGTCCTCACTCGGCTTTGGCGCGATATTCGAGGTACTGCAACTCGCGAGAAATCTATACCGAAATAGAAACGCTAGAACCTATAGACTACCACTGGTTGGCTAGGCCGCTGTCATTCACCGCCACCGGCCGCGCCGGTTCCGGTCAGGCGACGGATGTAGGATCGGACGTCTCTAAGCTCTCGTCATGCGGCGCGGCGGACGAGTGTGTATAGCAGCCTTCAGTAGGCGAGACTGGGCGAGACGAAATGCAGATAAAAGTGTCGCGCAGTTGGAGATGTGGGGTCAGTATTTAGGTAAGTTTTGGAATTTGCGATTTCTTTGACTATATTAGAGGTACGATGTACATTACAAATTGACCTGTTTTGATGTCAGATGGGCAGTAGAAAAGCTTGGGGTGAAAGGGTAGGCCGGACGTAGAAGTTCGGCGTTTGTGACATGCTAGAATATGGCTATTAGTTTCCCACAAGACTCACCCAGCATGCGTGTGAGTCTGTCGAGGCTAATGCTGACGAGCTAGGGACTATAATAAATACGGGTACCGTTGAGATGTAGACTCTACTGTAACTCTAACAAGACTTATCAGTTTACGTTGTCATGGTATAAACAAACAGGAGAAAGCAATTATTTAGAGTCTAATAGTTGCAAAGCAAAGACAAGTCAAAGTTGTCTGCAAAGAGTAGTAGTCAGATTATTTTGGCTTGTTGGTGGATTGTGCAGTCTACTCTGTAGTGAGTGTAAATGTGTCATTTGGAGTATTTTGGCCAAATGGGTAAACGTCAAACTGAAGATGAAAGAACGAGTTGGTTCATTGAAAGAAACAATGTGAGGTCTTTGTGCAACTGAATGGCCAATTTGGTATCAAATGAACACATATCCCTATGGGAAATAATGAATAGCGCGATACCAGCTAACCCTAGTGCTACTGAGCATCGTGCAGAAGCCCAGATTAAATGGCATTTGTGGAATGTTATACCAGGAATTGACTTTAGACCACGGTCTATTAAACTTGTCTTTGTGAATACAAACAATTTAGACAGGGTGTCTAAAGATAAACCGGGTCTACTAAACCCGGTTTATCTTAGACCCGGGTTTAACTATACCTGCCTTTGAGAATCGGCCATGGGGTCTCATAAACAGTTAGAAATATTTTAGTATGATTTATTATTTCTTCTATATTTTACACAAATGTAATTAAATATAATTTTGTTTGAGAATCATGCATTTCACTTTACTGGCATTAAAATTAAATACATGGTCGGGAACAACATTCAAATTGGTAATCTATTCAATTGCTCGTACTGCAATGATTAATTATTCACTGAAATTGTTACACCCCCCTGTTTTGATAGATGACAAACTACCTGTACGTGGGAATATGAGTGTTTATAAGATGGGAATAGTTTAACATGACAGAACAACTTTTTTCTTATTGTGAATGTAAACCATGTACTTGTGAATGTTGTTTTGTGTTTAATATATTTGTTTAATCTTGGTTGTATATTGTGCCTCTGTTATTCTTAATTCAGGACCTCTTTATGGCCAACTGTAAAAAGATTGTGTTGAAGTTTTGGTACAACTATACCAAATTTGTCGTTCCTATTCAACAGACTTACGTAACACTTTCCAGTTTTTTGTTTTTATTCTTCTATTCTTGTACCGAACCATTGAATCTCACCCAATGACCTCCGACCCCGTAGTCGACGAAGAGAGAATCCTAACGCCCCTGGTATTTCGCTGATACAAAATTCTGATGATCTAGATGCAGTAAGATGGAATCCCCATCTCGCCTCAAGAAGATGGCAAATATCATCTTGTACTTGCCCAATCGTATTATATAATATATATTCCACAAGCTGCAGAATTCCTTGGACTATATTGCTTCTTCCTATGTGCTGTTTTGACGCAGTGTTTTGTTTTCAAATATAAAACTGTCCAGATAGTGTGTTGCCTGTATATGCAAGGTGTAGACCAACTCCTTATCAGAGGCATTGAATATACATGCAGGATTTGATTTGCAAAAGATTTTTCATGCATGCAGATACAGTAGATGCAACAGTTTTGTTTTTCAGTTTTGCTTATGGCAATGTATATATATATATTTTCTGATGAGTCAATTCTGAGTTAGATCAATTCTTTCTTTCTGTGTGTGCTGTTGTTATCCAAATTTATTATTCATGTTTTGATCACTTGATTAATTTGTTACGACACGTAAAATAAATACCGAGGTATGTACATAGTTTGGCCACGAATGAGATGTTACGTGTAACAGGACGTAGCAAATGAATTGTTAAGAAGTTGCACTGTTAATTTGGTACTTTCAAATGCAAAGAAATTACTCTCTGCATCTTTGATTTGAGTTCGGCTACAACGTGGCTACTATTTCGAGGAGATAACCTAGAATCTGGATTGATGCAGTCTTTTTTCATGTTATTCTGCATTATTTAATTTGCATGAGAAATTTTATATGGCACACCAAAGTTATTGTCTGATGATATAATAGCATGAGAGAAACAGCATGAGCACTCTAGTCCAGCATGAACTCTGTGGATTCCATGTAAACTCTCACCCCAGTCATGACAATATATATCACATCACCTGTAGATAGCTGCAGCTTGGACCCTGATTGGCGTAGAACGTTGACACCATGACCTAATTTGCGGCTAAAACCGTTTGTAAAGCAATGACCTTTTGGTAAAGTACTTTCATATATATTATGACCTTATTTGGTTAAACAGTTGACACACCTTGACCCTATTTGGTAAAACAGTTGTATAATCATGACCTAATTTGGCTTCACATAGTGGAAACTTGACCCATATTTGGTGGACAGTGCTATACATGGCTTAGGTGTCATTTATATAAGTAATAACATAAAATAGTGGTAATCTGAAGTAATAAGCTAAAGACATTCACTGAATAATCTAAAACATTAGAATGATATACATTTGCATCACTCACAAAATGCTACTTGTAGAAGAGTAGATAAAATATTGTTGCGACTGATATATTTTAGTATTGTTCATTTGTAAAAAGAGCAAAGCCGTAGTACTGGTAAAGTTCCAAATTTTCAACCAAAATATGTGTGTGAGTTTGCTGTAAACAAGAAGAAAAAGGAGCTTTTTAGAGAGTATTTTGCTGAAAACTCTAAACAGACTCCTAGACTTACCGATACACTGGTGACTTGTTAATTTCATTCTGGAATTATTCGTATTGATGCACTTAGCCACTTGAAACACCCCCCCCCCCCAAAAAAAAAAAAAAAAAAAAAAGAAAAGAAAAAAACAAAAAAGAAGGAAGATAAATAAAATAAAATAAAAAATAAAATAAATAATAAAATAATAAATAAAATAAATAAAAGATAATAAAATAAAATAAATAAATAATAAATAAATGGAATAATAAAACATAAAAATTACCAACCCACAAACATTTTGTTGTTTTTATATTTAGCAGATGCTGGTTATTTATTCTATTCAGACGTCTTACATTATATAAGCAGTCATGTCTTGGATTCCGTATTATAATAGTTTATATAGGTAAATTTTAGTTGATTAAATTATTTGCATTGTTTTTCCAAGTGAGGGTCATATGTCATATACAAACATGCCACATTAAACATGACAACATGTTATATATATATTGTAGCTCTCACAAACTCTGCTTTCCTTACTACATTGATATATTCTAACATTATGACATTAACCTTTTAACATTTCACCTGTAACTGGTTTATATGGAGGATATATTAACTTTCTGTACCTTTTAATCAACAAACAAGCATACAAGTGGATTTTTCATTGTCTCACTTCAGGGGAGAGGGAATCAACCCATGCCCCCCCCCCCCCCCCCCCCCCCCCCACACCCTCACTCCTAACTTAAAAACAAGAAACAAATGGGGGGAAGAAATAAGACAAAGTAATGATAGTGGAAAGAAAATGTAGAGAAAAGCATAAATTTCTCTGCCCCCAGTGGCCAGCCAAAATGTTTTACAGGCCATTCCCACTCCCCTCCTCACCATTTGAATATACTGGTTTCCCACACTGCTTGCAGAAGATATGGTCTCTTATGCTGATAGATTTGAGTGCAGTGTTTCATTCGGATGTGGAATGGAGTAACTGTAGGTATATTCCACTCATGTCTGATAGTACAATAATTGAGCGAATCATGAACTTCATGAATCACACAGTCTTGGTCGATTTCCATATTAACTCGGAGATTTAGAACTAGAAATCATCGAACTAGTCTATGTTAGAATGGCTTTTCTATTGAAGCAAAATTCACCTCACTGGGTTAAAATAGTGAAGATGGTTTGATCTTCTGCAGATTTGCTCTACTAATAACTCAAATCTTGGCATTCTTAGCAGATGAAAAAACTGTGTGTGCAATGGGTCAATCATTACACTGTTATTGAAGCTTTAAAAAAAGGCAAACACAAAACTTGTTTCTGCAGTGGTGAAATTGAATCATTCTCTGGTCTCGCATTTCATTTCTAGTTATTTCTCATAAAATATGTGTGAACCTCATTGCCAGCAAGTATCTTGGAAAAAAATTCTTTGAGTTAGCTCATATCAATGTTTCATTTGATGTCCAAAGTGAACAGCCCAAATGTACTGATTTTGGTCTGCAGTGCTTTAGAGACAGAGACAGGCATAAAGTAAATTGTAGGAAATTGTTCTTAATTTTATTTGTAGAACACCAAAGCTGTTTGTATACTGTTTAAGATCAAAATGTGCATATGTTAATCTTTACAATGATATTTACAAACCGTTTTTATTATAAAAGAAGTTAGAGTACAAGAGTGTTGTAAAATATATTTTTACACAGATTTTGACATACCACCCCCTGGTATTTTTTGCCTTCATGAAGTCTTGCTACATCTGCTCACACATTACATAAAAGAGCTTTCATGTTCATACATTTCCGTGTTATCATTCAAAAGAATGTACAGTGCACTCCCATTATAACGAACAGCGGTTTAACAAAATTCCTGATACAACAAAGTAGAATTCAGGTCTCCAAAATTGATAATCTATATACTATAATATACTTTCAAATATTTGGTTAATAACAAAATCTTCGAATACAACGAAAGAAAAACTGCCAGTTGCCGAGACATTGGTTATAATGGAGTGGCCTGTATTTGCATTGAGCATAAAGCCTACAGCTGACATTCATGAAAAACATTACCAGTACATACAAAATCCTACTTTATATTCTATGTAAAGAACACATACACAGAATGAAACACTCGCAAATAATCCTTGTATAATACCATACGTATGTGCTAAAAGAGTGGATTTTGGTCCTTTTTTGTCGTCATCTTCCAAATTTTTATTGTATGCATAAACATTCTCAATACACCAGTTTACTAAGCATGATTAATATTTCATTCGTATGCCTTGCAAAGGCAGCGAATGTAATGATACATGAATAAGAGATTAACGGCTTTTAAATGTACACAGGCAGGTTACTACACATATGTCGTGTGCTTGTAATGATAGACCAATTGTACATGTGCCATCATGGGGTCGTTCATCTCAAAATTGTACAGAACAAAGTTCAAGAATGACCATATTTACTAGTTAATTAATCGAAAAAACTAAAAATCAGTGGTAGTTAATCATTTGGACTCTCGTCAGTTCTACTTTGTGCTGAATATTATTGTGTATCCATTTTGTAGCAAGCTCTGACAATGTTATGAAATTTTGGGTCTTATTGCTTTAAATGTTTTTCCTTTTTGGTTGTTCCTTGTTGACTTTTAAAACTAAACAGCAAGAAAGAAAGAAGTTTTAAGATCGGAACGCACTGGCCAGATTCAAGACGAGAAACCGACGACCCCCGAGACGAAAAAAGGCATACATCCCCAAACTCCAATGTTTCCAATTCAATAACTCCATCGTCTTAACAATGACATGTTGCAATTTACATGTATTAGACACATACATTTTAATCTAGATGTCATGTTATTTACTTTATTATTTAAATTTTACATTTATTAATACATTTGTGCAGATCCATACCATCTTCTTCAGCGTCGCACTTTTAATAATAACTTTGCCAAAATGTAGTAATCAGACATTTGTAATTCTGAACGGGACAACTGAAATAACCAAGGCTAGATGTACCAGTGCTTTGCCCTTGGTTAGACAAGCAGGGTAGAATTGATTTTTTTTTTTCAGGGTGTTTTTTTAGAGCTTGGGGCTATTTTTGAATTTTGGAGGCTATTTTTTACCACTGGGGCTACTTTTTCGTTCACATCAAATTGAAGAATGCAA
The DNA here is from genome assembly GCA_001188425.1 of Eucidaris tribuloides. NCBI lineage: Eukaryota > Metazoa > Echinodermata > Echinoidea > Cidaroida > Cidaridae > Eucidaris > Eucidaris tribuloides. The sequence goes on along the minus strand of JZLH01S0084319.1, from coordinate 87,170 downwards.
TGAAGATTTCCAATGTTTTAGCTGGTGCTTCATCCATAAAGCAACCATTTAATTCATTTTTGTTTCAATGCGTAATAAAAAAAAAATGTGAAATTTTTCATAGCAAACCTAGAGTTCGATTCTGAAGGAAAATGCGTCGCCCCAAGATTGTGTTGGGGATTTTAGGGGGCGATTTGGGCTTAGCCAAGGCCTAAATCGCTGTTGCTGGGGAAGTTTGGCTACGCATGAGACAAGGGTGGCTGCGTAGATTGAGTGGTGGCATTTGTATTCCTACAGAAACTCACTCATAATACAGCATGGAGCTCATCCTGAACTGGGTGTGGTGGAACAATGAGTGATGATACTATTGTGGTGATTTACAAAAGAGGACTGTGTCCTATTACATTTGGTATGTTGTGTTCCATTAGGTAATTTTAGTTCCACTTTCAATTGATTTCAACCCATCAAAACTTAGTAGCATTTCAATCATAAAACAGTCATTTGCCCATCACTCTTTTACATTGACCTTGTGTATGGAAGTAACTTGTATGAGGCCTAGTTACAGTTTCAAAATCATTCACTGGGTACACATTCGATAGGTCATCAAATTCATCATTCATTGTCAAACTTTGTGTCTCATGGCATCACGCGTTCCATGTATGAGCACAAATTGGGGAACTCGAGTATGAGTGAACATATTAGACTGAATCATTTTTTTCTGTTCGGAACATACTTATTCATTTGCCATACTTTTACATGAATCTGCCAATTACCATCCTGGGACTTTTATCCCATTAAATTCATCCACTTAATGGAGAATTAATTTAAAAGCCCAAGTAAGTTTTGGTCAATCTGTCACAAAGTATTCTATTGTCACCACCCCAGACATCAGGAAACAACATTACCACCACTTACTGAAAATTGTTTATCGTGGCAAATTATGTTTAAATTAAAGGAGAGGCATCTACCGGTATGTGCATTACCTATGGGAAATTCTCGTGGCATCCCCCCCCCGCCCCCCTTTTGACGATTTTACATTTTGGAGTAATATTCTCAAAAATGGGAAGTTTCCAGACCGAGCATTTCAGGTATTAATAATCCTATAGGTGTATCTAAAAAACTAATTGCAAAGGAATTTCATTTTTTACCCTTTACCAAAACTAAACTGGGCTTTTGATAGTGTCAGTGCAAGGCTCTTAAAAGGTGGTGACGACAAGACAATCGGCCCTGCACCACTCAACACCCCGCCCCCCAACACACCAGCGTTACAAGTTTCTTGGCTGTAATTTCAGGGCTTGGGTGCCACCGTGAGTTTCTTTGAGGGTAATTGTTTTTGGAAATATTTATTTTTTTTTATTTTTTTTTTTTTTGGTGTTTTTGATTTGAGAGTATGTCCTCGGAATAATTGTCCATCATCATCTTCATACATTCTTCATTATTTTACTGTGCATTCTAATTGCTCATGACAGTCCTCAATACTGGTAATGTCCTCATCATTCGTGTGTGTTAGCAGAAAATAAATGAAATAAAATACAAGAATGACGAAAACTGAAGAAGTTTGCAGGAAATGTGTGATGAGTCTGCAGATGGGTTTTTTTAAAGGCATTGTTAAGGTTTCCAGTTTAAACATCTGAACATACATGATCTCCATGGTACAAGTGTCGATTAGGTCTAAAATGACCCTTGAACATCTTCTACTTCAAAAACAATCATTTAGTGCTTTAATTATATGAAATCAGTGAGCCACCATTCCATTCCCTCCACCTTCCCATATATGCTGTGGTTTGTGTACTACTAGTTGTCCCAAATGTCTTAAGTTTTGTATTCTAGGGGTTTATTTGGTCACTCCAACAACTATCCTGTTGGTCAGATATCACAGTTGATCCATTATTAAATGGAATTTAACCATGCAATTTTACTGGTCACTTTCCACATTACTACCTCAGAGAGAGCGTACATACACAAATAAAGGAACATATTATGTACAAAAGAATCAGTACCGTTTGTTATACAGCCATCCTTTTGGTTTGGACTTGTATGTAAGTCTCATACTTTGGGTGTTTCTGTTTTGGCAACCCATATACAATACAAATATTATATACATATATAGATACTATTTCTATTTACATGGATGTAAGTATTCCATGTAAATATTTCCATTGTTACTTGATTTTTATTCAACACATTTCATCTTCTTTGAGAACTGATATTTTCTCACATGCACATGTCCCTCATACCATGTAGATTCCATACCATCGCGGATGTAGTCCAAGGTCGCGCTTGGCCTTGGCCTCTGACCAATGTCACGTGCTACAAAGTCTATGGGAAAAATATTTCTCCGCGGCTCGTGACTCGGGGAATGGCACAGCCTCGACTTAATCCCTGTTACCCATCTACTTTGTAGTGTATAGAGTTTGGTGTTCAGAATTCATTCTAATTAGTACCTTGTAGCAGTGTTAAACAGGTGTGAATTCTACGTCCCATAGCAATGTTCTTAATAGGAGCCAGAAAAAAGAGATGCACAAATCAGTGAAATTTGAAGGAAAATCTTTAGAATACAAAGATAATGATTTAAAAATTTGAAAAAACATTACAAATTGGCAACATTGTAGGCTTTGGGAATAAAATCAAAAATTTTTGTTTAAGGGCTACTTTCAGTTTCAGTGCTTTCTTAGATATTATTGCATTGAACCTATGGCAGATTTATGGTGGGCTCTTTACACATTTCAGGGGCTCTTGCAGTCACCTTGAGTAAGTTTATATACAACTAAATTCACTAATTGATGTGATATGTTTGGCGTAAAGAGATGATAAATGGTAGCCATGAAATAAAATGTTTCTTCAGAGAAAATAATAATGATTTAGTCAATTTTGCTTACAAAACAAATGATAGAACAACAATACAGTGTTGCCCGATTTGTAACAATTCTACAATGCTTCAATATGGTTGCCCAATTATTTCTGAAACTTCACTGTATTTTGCTTAATTGTTCTGCTTTTAATTAAATTGCTATGAACCTGGAATTATCT
>JZLH01S0084319.1:59531-83186 GCA_001188425.1 Eucidaris tribuloides | reverse complement strand
CAAATTGACCTGTTTTGATGTCAGAATGGGCAGAAAAGTTGGGTGAAACGGGGTAGAAGTCGGCGTTTGTGACATGTAGAATATGGCTATTAGTTTCCCACAAGACTCACACGCAGCATGCGTGTGAGTCTGTCGAGGCTAATGACGAGTAGACTATAATAAATACGGGTACCGTTAGAGTAGACTCTACTGTAACTCTAACAAGATCAGTTTACGTTGTCATGGATAAACAAAGCAGGATGAAGCAATTATTTAGAGTCTAATAGTTGCAAAGCAAAGACAAGTCAAAGTTGTCTGCAAAGGTAGTAGTAGATTATTTGCTTGCCTTGTGTGGATTGTGCAGTCTACTCTGTAGTCGAGTGTAAATGTGTCATGGAGTATTTTGGCCAAAATGGTGTAAACTCAAACTGAAGTGAAAGAACCGAGTTGGTTCATTGAAAAGAACAACGTGTGAGGTCTTGTGCAAATGAATGGCCAATTTGGTTCAAATAACACATATCCCTATGGGAAAATAATGAATAGGCCGATACCAGCTAACCCATAGTGCCTACTGAGCATGTGCAGAAGGCAGATTAATGGCATTTGTGGAATGTTATACCCAGGAATTGACTTAGACCACGGTCTATTAAACTTGTCTTTGTGAATACAAAACAATTTAGACAGGGTGTCTAAGATAAACCCGGGTCTAACTAAACCCGGGTTTATCTTAGACCCGGGTTTAACTATACCTGCTTTGAGAATACGGGCCATGGGGTCTCAATAAACAGTAGAAATATTTTAGTATGATTTATTATTTATTCTATATTTTTACACAAATGTAATTAAATATAATTTTTGTTTGAGAATCATGCATTTCCACTTTACTGGCATTAAAATTAAATACATGGTAGAAACACATCAAATGGTAATTATTTCAATTGCTACTGGAATGATTAAATTATTTCACTGAAATTAGTTACACGCCCCCTGTTTTTGATAGATGACAAACTACCTGTACGTGGAATATGAGTAGTTATAAGATGGAATAGTTAACATGACAGAAAAACTTTGTTCTTATTGTGAATGTAAACGTGCTACTTGTGAAATGTTGTTTTGATGTTTAATATATTTGTTTAATCTTGGTTGTATATTGTGCCTCTGTTATTCTTAATTCAGGACCTCTTATGGGCCAACTGTAAAAGCATGTGTTGCAAGTTTGGTACAACTAACCAAAATTTGTCGTTCCTATTCAACCAGAACTTACTAACACTTTCCAGTTTTTGTTTTATTCTTCTTATTCTTGTACCGTAACCATTGAATCTCACCCATGACCTCCGACCCCGTAGTCGAACGAAGAGAATCCCTACGACCCCTGGCTATTTTCGTTGAATACAAAATTCCTGATGATCTAGATGACGATAAGATGGAATCCCCATCTCGCTCAAGAAGAGGCAAATATCAAACTTGTACTTCCCATCGTATTATATAATATATATTCCACAAGCTGCAGAATTCCTTGGACTATATTGCTTCTTCCTATGTGCTGTTTTGCGCAGTTGTTGTTTCAAATATAAAACTGTCCAGATAGTGTGTTGCCTGTATATGCAAGGTGTAGACCAACTCCTTATAGAGGCATTTGATATACATGCAGGATTGATTTGCAAAGATTTTTCATGCATGCAGATACAGTAGATGCAACAGTTTGTCATTGCTTTGGCAATGTATATATATATTTTCTGATGAGTCAATTTCTGAGTTAGATCATATTCTTTTCTTTCTGTGTGTGCAATGTTGTTATCCAAATTTATTTTCTGTTTTGATCACTTGATAATTTTGTTACGACACGTAAAATAAATACCGGTATGTACATAGTTTGGCACGAATGAGATGTACGTGTAACAGAGACGTAGCAAATTGAATTGTTAAGAAGTTGCACTGTTAAATTTGGTACTTCAATGACAAAGAAATTACTCTCTGCATCTTTGATTTTGAGTTCGGCTACAACGTGGCTACTGATTTCAGAGATAACCTAGAATTGGATTATGCATTCTTTTTCCATGTTATTTCTGCATTATTTAATTTGCATGAGAAATTTATATGCACACCAAAGTTATTGTCTGATGATAATAGCATGAGAGAAACAGCACTGAGCACTCTAGTCCAAGCATGAACTCTGTGGATTCACATGTAAACTCTCACCCCAGTCATGACAATATATATCACATCACACTGTAGATAGCTGCACGCTGTGACCCTGATTTGGTAGAACGGTTGCACACCATGACCCTAATTTGGTAAAACCGTTGTAAAGCATGACCCTAATTTGGTAAAGTACTTCTATATTATGACCTAATTTGGTTAAACAGTTGCACACCTTGACCCTAATTTGGTAAAACAGTTGTATATCATGACCTAATTTGGTTCAATAGTGGAAACCTTGACCCTAATTTGGTGGAACAGTGTATACATGGGATTAGGTGTCATTCATAATAAGTAATAACATAAAAAGTGGTAATCTGAGTAATAAGCTAAAGACATTCACTGAATAATCTAAAACATTAGAAATGATATACATTTGCCATCACTCACAAAATGTACTTGTAGAAGCAGTAGATAAAAATATTGTTGGACTATATATTTTAGTATTGTTCATTGTAAAAGAGCAAAGCCGTAGTACTGGTAAAGTTCCAAATTTCCAACCAAAATATGTGTGTGAGTTTGGCTGTAAACAAGAAGAAAAAGGAGCTTTTTAGAGAGTATTTGCTGAAAACTCTAAACAGACTCCTAGACTTACCGATACCACTGGTGACTTGTTAATTCATCTGGAAATTCTGTATGATGCACTTACGCCCACTTGAAAACCCAAACCCCCCCCCCCCTAAAAAAAAAAAAAAAAAAAAAAGAAAAGAAAAACAAAAAAAAGAAGAAGATAAAATAAAATAAAATAAAAAAATAAAATAAAATAAAATAAAATAAATAAATAAATAAAATAAAAAGATAAATAAAATAAAATAAATAAATAAATAAATAAATGAATAAATAAAACATAAAAATACCAACCCACAAACATTTGTTGTTTTTATATCTTAGCCAGATGCTGGTTATTTATTCCCTATTCAGACGTCTTAACATTATATAAGCAGTTCATGTCCTTGGATTCCGTTTATATAGTTTATATAGGTTAAATTTTAGTTGATTAATTATTGCATTGTTTTTCCAAGTGAGGGTCATATGTCATATACAAACATGCACATAAACATGACAACATGGTATATATATATTGTAGCCTCTCACAAACTCTGCCCTTTCCTTACTCACATGATATATCTAACATTATGACATAACCTTTTAACATTTCACCTGTAACTGGTTTATATGGAGGATATATTAACTTTCTGTACCTTTTAATCAACAAACAAGCATACAGTGGATTTTTCAATTGTCACTTCAGGGGAGAGGGAATCAACCATGCCCCCCCCCCCCCCCCCCCCACACCCTCATCTCCTAACTAAAAACAAGAAACAAAGGGGGAAGAAAATAAAGACAAAGAATGATAGTGGAAGAAAATGTAGAGAAAAGCATAAATTTCTCTGCCCCCAGTGGCCAGCCCAAAATGTTTGTACAGGCCATTCCCACTCCCCTCCTCACCATTGAATATACTGGTTCACACTGCTTGCAGAAGATACTGGTTCTCTTATGCTGATAGATTTGAGTGCAGTGTTTCATTCGGAATGTGGAATGGGAGATAACTGTAGGATATTCCACTTCATGTCTGAAGTACAAATAATTGAGCCGATCATGAACTTCATTGATCAACAGTCTTGTCCGATTTCCATATTAACTCGGAGATTTAGAACTAGAAATCTCGAACTAGGGTCTATGTAGAATGCTTGTTCTATTGAAAGCAAATCACCTCCACTGGGTTAAAATAGTGAAGATGGTTTGATCTTCTGCAGATTTGCTCTACTAAATAACTCAACTCTTGGCTATTCTTAGACAGATGAAAAACTGTGTTGCAATGGTGTCAATCATTACACTGTTTATTGAAGTTTAAAAAAGGCAAACACAAACTTGTTTCATGCAGTGGTGAAATTGATCATCTCGGTCTCAGCATTTCATTCTAGTTATTTCTCATAACAAATATGTGTGACCCTCATTGCAGCAAGTATCTTTGAAAAAAAATTCTTTGAGTTAGCTCATATTCAATGTTTCATTTGATGTCCAAAGTTGAACAGCCCAAAATGTCTGATTTTGGTGCTGCAGTGCTTAGAGACAGAGACAGGCATAAAGCTTAATTGTAGAAATTGTTCTAATTTTTATTTTAGAACACCAAAGCTGTTGTATACTGTTGTAAGATCAAAATGTGCATATTGTTAATTTTACAATGATATTTACAACCGTTTTTACTTATAAAAGATGTTAGAGTACAAGAGTGTTGTAAATTATGTTTTACAACAGATTTTGACATACACCCCCTGGTATTTTTTGCCTTCATGAAGTCTTGCTACATCCTGCTCACACATTACATAAAAGAGCTTCATGTCAATAATGTCCGTGCTTATCATTCAAAGAATGTACAGTGCACTCCCGTTATAACGAACGCGGTTATAACAAAATTCCTGATACAACAAAGTAGAAATTCAGGTCCCAAAATTGATATCTATATATCTATATATACTTTCAAATATTTGGTTATAACAAAATTTCGATACAACGAAAGAAAACTGCCAGTCTCGAGGACTTGGTTATAATGGAAGTTGCCTGTATTTGCATTGAAGCGATAAAAGCCCTACAGCTGACATTCATGAAAAACATTACCAGTACATACAAAATCCTACTTTCATATTCTTGTAAAGAACACATACACAAGAATGACATAACCTGCAAAAATCATCCTTGTATAATACCCATACGTATGCTAAAAGAGTGGATTTTGGTCCTTTTTTTTCGTCATCTTCCAAATTTTATGGTATGCATAAACATTCTCAATACACCAGTTACTAAGCATGTATAATATTTCATTGTATGCCTATGCAAAGGGCGCGAATGTAATGCATAATGAATAGAGTTAACGGCCTTTTAAAATGTACACAGGCAGGTTACTACACATATGTGTGTGCTTGTAATGATAGACCAATGTACATGTGCACCTCACTGGGGTCCGTTCATCTCAAAATTTGTACAGCAAACAAAGTTCAAGATGACCACTAATTACTAGTTATTAATCGAAAACTAAATCAGTGGTAGTTAATCATTTGACTCTCGTCAGTTCTACTTTGTTGCTAATATTATTGTGTATCCATTTTGTAGCAAGCTCTGACAATTTGTTGAAATTTTGGGTCTTCATTGCTTTAACATGTTTTTCCTATTTTGTTGTTCCTTGTTGACTTTTAAACTAAACAGCAAGAAAGAAAGAAAGTTTTAAGTCGGACAGCACGGGGCCAGATTCAAAGACGGAAACCGACGACTCCCACGAGAAGAAAAAAGGCATACATCCCCAAATCCAATGTTCCAATTCAATAACTCCATCGTTTAACAATGCATGTTAGCATTTACATGTATTAGACACATACATTTTAATCTAGATGTCATGTATTTTACATTTTTATGTTACATTTTACATTTTTAATACATTTGTAGCAGATCCATACCATCTTCTTCAGGTCGCGACTTTAGACTAATAACTTTGCACAAAATGTAGTAATCAGACATTTGTAATTTAGAACGGGACACTGATAACCAGCTAGATGTACCAGTGCTGCCCTTGGCTAGACAAGGCAGGGTAGGAATTGATTTTTTTTTTCAGGGTGATTTTTATTAGAGCCTTGGGGCTATTTTTGAATTTTTGGAGGCTATTTTTCTACCACTGGGGCTACTTTTTCGTTACACATCAAAATTTGAAGAATGCAATGAAAGATTTCCAATGTTTTAGCTGGTGCTTCATCCATAAAGCAACCATTTAATTCATTTTTGTTTCAATGCCGTAATAAAAAAAAAATGTGAAATTTTTCATAGCAAACCTGAGGTCGATTCTGAAGGAAATGGTCGCCCCAAAGAATTGGGTTTTGGGGATTTTAGGGGGCGATTTGGGCTTTGCCAAGGGCTAAATCGCCTGTTGCCCTGGGGTATTTGCTACGCTGAGACAAGGGTGGTGCGTAGATGAGGTGGCATTTGTATTTCCTACAGAACTCACTCATAATACAGCATGGAGCTTCATGCCTGAATGGGTGTGGTGAAACAAATTGAGTGATGATACTATTGTGGTGATTTACAAAAGAGACTGTGTCCTATTACATTTGGTATGTTGTGTTCATTAGTAATTTTAGTTCCATTTCAATTGATTTCAACCCATCACTTAGTAGCATTTCAATCATAAAACAGTCATTTGCATCACTCTTTTCACATTGACATTGTTGTTCATGAAACGTACTTGTATAGGCCTAGTACAGTTTCAAAATCATTACACTGGTGTACACATTCGATAGGTCATCAACTCATCATTCATTGTCAAACTTTGTGTCTCATGGCATTCATCGCGTTCCATGTATGAGCCACAAATTGGGGAACTCGAGTATGAGTGAAAATATTAGACTGAATCATTTTTTTCTGTCGGAACATAACTTATTATTTGCATCTTTTACATGAAAATCATGCCAATCTACCATCCTGGGACCTTTCATCCCATTTAATTCATCACTTAATTGGAGACAGTTAATTAAAGCCCAAGTACAGTTTTGGTCAATCTGTCACAAAGTATTCTATTGTCACCACCCCAGACATCAGGAAACAACATTACACCTACTGAAAATTGTTTATCGTGGCAAATTATGTTTAAATTAAAGGAGAGCATCTACCGGTATGTGCATTACCTATGGGAAATCTCGTGGCCTCCCCCCCCCCCCCCTTTTGAGATTTTACATTTTGAGTAATTTCTCAAAAATGGGAAAGTTTCAGACCGAGCAATTTTCAGGGTATTAATAGATCATATAGGTGTATCTAAAAAACATAATTGCAAAGAATTTCATTTTTTACCTTTTACCAAAACTAAACTTGGGCTTTTGATATGTCAGTGCAAGGCTCTAAAAGAGTGCGTGCGACCAAGACAATGGCCCTGCACCACCCAACCACCCCCCCCCCCAACACCACCCAGACAGTTACAAGTTTCTTGGCTGTAATTTTCAGGGGCTTGGGGTGAGTTTCTTTGAGGGTAATTGTTCTTGGAAATATTGTATTGAGAGTTGTCCTGGGAATAATTGTCCATCATCATCTTCAATACATCTTCATTTATTTTACTGTGCATCTAATTGCTCATGACAGTCCTCAATACTGGTAATGTCCTCATCATCGTGTGTGTTACAGAAAAATAAATGAAATAAAATACAAGAATTGACCGAAAACTGAAGAAGATTTGGAGGAAATGTGTGATTTGAGTCTGCAGATGGGTTTTTTAAAGGCATTGTTAAGGTTTCCAGTTTAAAACATCTGAACTACATGATCCTCCATGGTACAAGTGTCGATAGGTCTAAAAATGACCCCTTGAAATCTTCTACTTCAAAACAATCATTTAGTGCTTTAATTATATGAAATCAGTGAGCCACCATTCCATTCCCTCCCCCCTTCCCATATACTGCTGTGTTGTGTTACATAATAGTTGTCCCCAATGTCTTAAGTTTTGTATTCTAGGGTGTTTATTTGTCCACTCCAACACTTATCCTGTTGGTCAGATATCACAGTTGATCATTATTAAATGGAAATTTAACCATGCATTTACTGGTCACTTCCACATACTACCTCAGAGAGAAGGTACATACACAAATAAAGGAACATATTATGTACAAAAAGAACTCATTACCCGTTTGTATACAGCATCCTATATTGGTTTGACTGTATGTAAGTCTCATACTTTGGGTGTTTCTGTTTGGCACCCATATACACTACAAATATGTATTATACATATATAGATACCATTTCTTTTATCATGGTGTAGTATTCCATGTAATTTTCCATTGTTACTTGATTTTTATTCAACACATTTCATCTTTTGAGAACTGATATCTTTCTCACATGCACATGTCCCTCATACCATGTAGTTCCATTACCCATCAGGGATGTAGTCAAGGTCGGCCTTGGCCTTGGCCTCTGACCAAGTCACGTGTACAAAGTCTATGGGAAAAATATTTCTCCAGCGGCCTCGTGACTCGGAATGGCCAGCCTCGACTTCATCCCTGTTACCCATCTACTTGTAGTGTATAGAGTTGGTGTTCAGAATTCATTCTAATTTAGTACCTTGTAGCAGTGTTAAACAGGGTGAATTCTACGTCCATAGCAAGTTCCCTGTAATAGGAGCAGAAAAAAGAGATGCACAAATCAGTGAAATTTGAAGAGAAATCTTTCAAATAACAAAGATATGGATTTTTAAAAATTTCAAAAACCATTACAAATTGGCAACATTGTAGGGAAAAAAATCAAAATTTTTGTTTAAGGGGCTACTTTCCCAGTTTCAGTGCTTTCTAGATATTTTGCATTGAACCTATGGCAATTTATGGGGGCTCTGTTACACATTTCAGGGGCTCTTTTGCCAGTCACCGTGAGTAATGTTTTATACACTAAATATCACTAAATTGATGTGAATATGTTTGGCGTAAAGAGATGGATAAAATGGTAGATGAATAAAATGTTTCTTCAGAGAAAATAATAATGATTTAGTCACATTTTGTATACAAAACAATGTATAGAACAACAATACAGTGTTGCCGATTTGTAACAATTGTACAAATGTTCAATGATGGTTGCCCAATTTTTCTGAAACTTACACTGATTTTTCGCTTAATTGTTCTGCTTTTAATTAAAGCAATTTGCTATGAACCTGGAATTCCTCTTCAAAGCTTGAATCATTCTGTATTCCATTGCAATGAACCATGGTTAAAGTATTACTTGGTTTCGTATGAAAGTTGTGCCTTATAACTGATTATGCCACAGGAAAAGTGACAAATTAAGGCTCATTAGTGTCACGGATTGATGAAGTTCTGATTTTAAAAAAAAAGTATTAAAAATGGAATCTTAACCCATTGGAGACGATTTGATTTCCCTTTAACACACGTTTTCCATAGACACCAACACGAGTTAACTCGTACTTAGTCTCCAACGGGTTAATGGAAAAAGGGTGATTCAAGCTTTTACTTCATTTGTATGGTAGTGAGATCATATTTTGGCATAGCTGTAGAATTGTTTACTGCTTTTTTGTTATGTTGAATGAATATGATATGTTATGTGTACTGCATGATGAATGATTATTTTATCAGGTTTCATACAAAAAAATCAGTGTCAGTCTATTTTATTAGTTTTACATTATAGATTTTGTAAATGTTTAAATTCTTTAAAAAATGACAAGTGGAAGTGTAAATTTTCAATACTGAACAGCATTCCTTTCCGACACAAAAACTACCATGATCGCTATTGATAAAACAGAGCAATAGCAAACAGGAAGATGATTCTATTTTTATGGTACAAAACAACTTACATCAACTTCAAAATATATCCAAATCAATGAAATCTATTTTCTTGTGATCTATGATGATTTGAGTACATAAAAAATCTGGAATAATGTTCAGCCTTGTTTCTAATTCAATACACTCCTTACATTTAAAGAAAAAATAAAAACTTTGAATGATTCTTCATTTCTCACACCTCGGCTTTTGATAATGAATCTAATAAACTGCTTCAATAATCAATGCAAATTTTATGCAAACTTTCAGACAAAGGTCACTTTTGACAACCTGATAGTTTGCCCAACATTGCAACAACTTTCATATTCAAGTTGCATTTTTATTATATTCATAGAAACAGATGAAAAAAATAGCTCCTCACTCGCCTGCAGAAGAAAAATATTATTAACTTCAATACATTACCAAAGTGGTCTATTCATTGTCCCTCTTCTCCATTTTCTTGCACGAACAGCCAACAAAGAGCGCCCTCTATCACCAGGTAAGGGAGATGGTAAAGCGGCTACCAAGGACCGTGGCAAAAAGGGCAAGGACAAGGGCAAAGACAAAGATAAGGACAAGGATAAAGGGAACTCGTCCAGACCGTCGTCGCAACAATTCGACATCAGTAAACCAAACTGGACGCTGCGGGTTATTCTGGACCAGACCCCAACGGTAAGTAATAGTTGTTATTTTCTTGTCGTTCACAGTTTAGGAAATATCCACAAATCTATGAGTGATGGTTTTATCATGGACCTCCTAACACATGGACATACATCGCTCTGTAATGAATTCAAGTGCCTTTGTATTTCAACGATGCATGACTTAAATTTGATGCATATTTCCCTCTTATCCAATGACGACAAACGCAAATTTAACGAGGATACAGGGAGACAGACTTTCGATAAAACTGAAGTTCTATGCACAAAAGAGGTTACAAATAGCATGTATCTAGGAATGGGTGTGGAGTTATAGAACATAGTTTAAATAAACGTCATCTTATTTTCATTTCAACCAGATATACGTTTTAGAAGAGGGAGACAAAAATATGTTTACCATGTTGTCATTGATCTAAATTTTTGTACTTCCAGCACAAATTTTCCATCATAAATGTGTAACAAGGCTTGTTTATATTATTATTTTCCTATCACCATCGCTGTTTCTCAAGAGTATCAAGGAGTGTCCGAAACTGTAATTCCATATTATTTGACACACACAGTTTGGTACTTTCCTATTAGCTGGTCTCTATTCTTAGCTTGTGGACCATAGGAATAATTGTGAATAGGTAATAAGCCCACATTCATGATTTACATTTGCAAAGTGCTACCATTTCCTTTTGTATCAAGCATAAAAACATTATGAAACCAAATATCAATCTCTTTGAAAAGACAAGTGTTTAGTATATTTAAGATGCACGTAATCAAGAAGCAGTGGTCATGATAAGCTCAAAGAAATAATGGGAAACATGTTGCACAACTTACAAATAAATCAATAAACAACCTTGTGGTTTTTATCCAGGACGAAGTGGAGATCCGTCGCGACACGGAGCGTCAGGACGAGATCCGCGCCATGAAGCAGGCCTGGGAGGCCGCGGATCCAGGAAGAGCCGCCAAGGCTCAGGCCGTCCGGGAGCAGTTCCTGAAGGAGCATCTCATAAAGGTGGAGACGGAGGAGGAGCCACCACAGCAACCTGGAGAACAACCAGAGCTGGCAGAGATGGAAGGTAAGATGATCATCATCATGAGGCCCCCCAAAAAGTTGTTATGTTGCCCTCAATTAACTGACTATAAAATGCGAAAAACCAGGGTCGCAATGTTCTTTTCTTTTTTTCCAGCAGACCCAAAATATACAAACTCACCCTTATGGGGAAAAATATCAGACTTGTGTGAGGAATTTGCTATGATTCCTAATCAGCACTTTTATATGTGCTTTGCCCATTCAAAAGACACGTTAAATGAAATTGGGAAACTCAACTCTCACACAGTTTCATCCTACATACCTGTTTACATTCTAGAAAAAAATGAAAAAAATTAATTAAATCGACCGACCAACCCAATTTTAAAAATTTCCCACTGGAGGACAGCATAACTTCTTCTTTTGTTTTGTTTTGTTTTGTTTTTGTTTTTGTTTTTGTTTTTGTTTTTGTTTGTTTGTTTGTTTTGGGGTTTTTTTTTGTGAGGGGGGCAATGTTTTGCTGCATTATGTGTGTGTATATGGGGGGGGGGTTGAGTTTGATCCCACTACTTCTATGTGACATTTTTGCAGTGGCTATGAATTTTCAATCATTATTTTATAACTTTCTTCAATGGAGGTCTCATGCACATTTTGATACCGATATGTTGAATTTCTCTACTTTAATTGTAAGATTAGAGTGTCAGATAACAATCATGTCGAGAACAACCCGAAAAGTTTTCACTTTACACATATTACAATCAAAGTGTAGTCGTGCTGTATCAAAAAAATTAACTGACCATGAAGATCAAAAACCATTTTAGATTTGTAGGTATCAGCTAACTGTTTTATTGCATTTTGCTGTAGAAACATAGTCATTTTATTTGCAGTATTTACCAAGAAATGCTTGTATGATGACAGAGTTTAAGTGATTTTATTCTAATATAAATATTTGACCAGTTAGCAATGGTTGTGAAGTAAAAATAATGTTGTACAATGAACACCAGCATGTTGACACTGTTATTTTGCAGAATTGAAATATCTTTTTTTTCAGAAAAAGAGCTTCAAATATTGTTTTTAGGTTAACCGAACACTATCTGGTTAAGTCTAAAATGTAGCTTTCATTCTTGCAGTGATATGTAATTGTTTGATGGATTGTTTTATCTTATCTTAAAGGCATCGTATAACAATGTTTCCAGTTTTTAAAAAAATCTGAGCTACACAATTCCCCATGCTACCAGTGCTACCAAGGTCTAAAAATGAAGCCGTGAAAAAAATTGCAGTTCAGAATGATCATTAAGTGCTTTTAAATAGGGAAAATCATTGAGCTACCCTTCCAGTTTTCCCATATAGACCTGTGTATTGCAAAATTTTCATCAGCTGAGACTAATTCATGTGCTGATTTTTATCTGTACATAGCTTGCTAATGACTGCATAACTGTGCAAAGTTTTGTGTTCTAGGGTGTTTATTTGTCTAATCAAACACTGTCAGATATGTCAGAGAGCAAAGTGTGACAATTTTTCAAATGGGGCTTCCGCAATGTTTTATAATGTCTTTAATTGTTTGTCTTTCCTACAGGTCCACCTCAGACACCAGCCTCTGAACTGGAGCAACCCGCCAGTGAAGCCATCCTCACCAACGAACCCCCACCACCGCCCCCTCCCAAGGAGATCCTGAAAACCATGGATATCACTCCCTATATCAGGTAGGGTATATTTTGTTATGGAAAGGAATACAGTGGAGGGAGACATAACTCATTTGTAAATGGTTCAACATAATTCAGAATTTAGAAGTTCTGCTCAGTCAGAAAGTGAACACTTTCATTTAACTAATTTCATAAAATAGTGCAGACATTCATTGGTGTTTGGAGTATACCACAATCTCTTATGTTATAAATGTTTAGTTTGTGCCTGTAGAGTTACAGAAAACTTGAGTCTTTGCAAGAGGCAAAGAATATCCTGTATGTTTTGCTGTAAATGCTTCAACATTGTAAGATTTTAATAACCCCTTTTGACACCAGGGCAGGAAATACAAATAGAAAAGAGCTAGGCCATTTTCAGAAAGGGCAAGATTTTTTAAGCAGTAAGGGCATCAAGACCAAACAAAAAATGGGCACTATACACTAAATATTTCAAGAGCTGGAAAAAGGTAAACAGATCCCACAAGAGGTGCCCAGTTGTACTAAGCCAGAAAGGACACTTTAATTGTGTCCTTGAAGGGCAGTGACATTATCGGGAGAAATAAAAAATGCCTCTGGAACCAAACTGGTTATATTAATGGATATGCTAGCTGGGAGGATTTATCTTGAATTGGTTTACTGAAGCCGAATCAAGCATGAACATACTAGCATTTTGTTTTCTCTTGAGCCCTGATAGATATAGATTCCATAGACTGCTACACAATAGATTTGTTTGTCACAAGGCATACTGATGGAAGTCATTTTAGAATGAGCTTTTGTCTACCAAATTTTCACAGTAGAATCCTTGCACAGTTTACTTGATTCTAGAATAGTTTCACCGCAAATTGAGGACTACCCCCAATTATGTCATTTACCTTTAAGTATGAGTAGAGTACAAAGGGTCAGAAGGGCACCAAGGCCAAAGAGGCCTCAAAATTTCCCTTAAGTAAAATTAATAAATATTTATTGAATAAAACTAAACTGATTTAATGAAAGGTGCCTAATAAAGCCAAAGAAATCATGCGTTACCGTACCTGTCAATATGTCCCCAAACCCGAATCAAAACCCCACGGGCCTAGCAACCTTGACGTTATAAAATTGCAAAATTTCAACGTGGAGAAAAACGGAATTTGACATTTGTAAATCGGAGAGAAACGGAATTTGGCATTTGTAAAATGGAAAGTTTTGGTCTTTACTCTTTGGCCCAAGGTGGCCTTCGGTTAATTCCTGCCCCGATTCACAGTACATTTACGTCAAAATTACACTCAATAATTTCTTGGACTCCTTGCCCCGATAGACCGGCAAACTTTGATGGTGAGCCACGTCTGAAGGATGAGGAGGAGGACCAGAAACAGTTCCAGATCAAGCAGCGAGAGATCAAGGAGTACAGGGCCTTCCGGGAGGCGGTGCTGGACGAGAGGGAACAGGACCGCAAGAAGAGGAATCTCATGAAGGAGAAACAGCTGCAGAAGTGCATCGACCTACAGGTAACGAGCATTATGTTGATTAAATCTATAAAAACCGTTGCCGATATTTTGCACCACAAATACAGTCCTTTCAACTAGTGACATAGAAATGAAAAGTATGACAGTGAATTAATTTATTATACTTTTGTATTACAGAACATCCCTCTGTTAATTAGCCATAAATCTAGTACGTTTATTATGGACAGTTTTTTGACAAATTTGCAACTTTTATGGTAGATTTTTGTGTGTGTGAAAAGGAAAAACATACATTTTACTGTACATTTGTGAATCTTTATTTATTGAAAGTAAATAATTAAAGTTGAAGTTGCATGACATTACCCTTCATACATTGGTCTGTATATGTGTAGCATCCAGATTGTGAAAGAGGATCATGGTGTACGACGAATTTGATTAAAATCTGGTGAAATTAGTAATCATTTTAGGATGAAATTGAAGTTAACCCGTTGACTATGAGATTCCGTAAATCCCCATAGACTTTGTACAGGGCCCATTTGTTTCCCCTAAGCATTGGGTTAACCAAGATGAAATCTTGATGAAAAAAGTTGAAAATGAACAAGAAAACCTGTATTTATTTTCTTAACAGACATCGCTTGATGACAGGCGTCTGAAGCTGAACGAACCCCGCGAGGCGTTTCGTCAGAGGTTCCTGGAGGCAGAGAAGAAGCGACTGGAGGAGATTGCTGCAGCAGAGGCCGCCTTGAAGGCTGAGCAGGCCAGAAGATCCCCATCGCCAAAGGGCAAGAAGAGCCCTAAGGGGAAGAAAAGCCCCAACAAGAAAAGTGCTAAAGGGAAAAAGAAGTAGAGCTAGGAGGGAGGGGTGGGGACATTTGGCAAGCATCTCGAACTACCTTATCAAAAAAAAAATTGTATTTCATCGTTTTGGATACCATGTTTTGGTGGAGTATGAGGAAAAACATCCACAGCCCAAATTTGCTTGGAATCAGTTCATGGAGGCCCCGAGATACAGTCACATGAATACCTAATTAGCTCCATTCACATCTGTGTAAATTTGGCCTGGTTCATAACTGTTTGAACCGGACCAATTTTATACTGACTTCAATAAGGTAGTCGTGTGGCCATATCTCGGGGGTCCCCCATGAACCGATTCCCACCAAATTTGGGCAGTGGGTGTTTTTCATCATGCTCCACTGAGAAATGGTATCCAAAACACTACAATGCAAAAAAGTTTTTTTGTATTTCATCGCTTCTGTATTCTATTACTGGTTGGACATTTGTGGACTAGTTTATGTTAAACTAATTCTGAACTGATTATTTGAAAGTTGATCGGTACTTACAGGCCCTAATTCATCAAACTTTTACCAAAAAAAAAAACTTGAGCTGTTTGACCAGAATATTGTCCTATGGTAAATCAATGGTACAGTAATGCTTACTAGAGTTTTCATATTTTACCAGAGATATTGCTCTGGTAAAAAACATAGTTTTGCAACAAGCACCAGACATTGTAACAAAATGGAAGAAAGAGATATAATTGTATGGCTGTGTTGTAAAGGTTGGGATTAATGCTTTAAATTTGTATTGACAATCTTTTTTTGTTTTTCTTCTTTTTGGTTTGTTTCAACCGTGACTATTCTGTTGATGAATTTCTTGGAAAGTAGCCAACATAAACTACACAAATAATATACATTCGTGATCTCTTGGAAAGTTGCCAACACAGATTTCACAAAAAATACCTATTTGTGAAATAGCCAAATTTATAAATATTTAATAATGGTAGCAATGTAAAATGACTCCGAGTCGTAGTCATTATTGCAGAAAATACATTAAGTTGACCGATTCCTGTAGAAATCACAAGCAGAAAGATACATGCAACCAGAAGAATAGGATTTGTTGGAATAAATATGAAATAAAGAAATATGCATGCCATTCTTGACAAACCAATATTAGAAATATGACAATAAACCTTGCTTTCTATATTCACATCAGCCTGGAGAAAAGCTTAATGTGACATCTGAATTCCAGCCTCTTTGTCATTCCAAAAGATTAGATCTTTGTTGAATTTCAATATTTGTGTGGTAGATTTTAGCTTTTCTCCAATTTTATGTTGGTAGATCACATTCTGCTACTATGTGATATATTGTGAACATGTTTTATCCGAACGGTTACATTTCAATTTCAACAGATTATTAAAGGTAAATGACATGATTGGGGGTAGTCCTCAACTTCGGCTGAAACTGCTCTAGAATCCAGTAAACTATGCAAGGATTCTCCTGTTAAAATCTTGTAATCAAACATTGACTGATTCTAAAATAACTTATGTCAATATCCCTCATTGCAGGCAAACCTGTTGTGTGGCTCTCCATGGGTCCTATTTTTATCGTTCCCTGATGAAATTAAAATGCTAGTATGTTCATGCTTGATTCTCCTTAAGTAAGTAAATTAGAGACAAATCCTTTCAGCTGGGAGATCCACTCCAGCTAGTGTATAGTTAGTATATATTTCAACTCATTTGGTTCTTGAGGCATTTTCAAGTGTTCCCAATCATGTCACTAACCTTTAATGTTTACAGGTAGCTAGTCAAATGTGCTAAATTGAGCATGGTCTGGTGTTCAGAAGGTAACAGTCTTTGTCATATTTGGTTCTTTCTTGAGGGTTTGGTCTACCCCATGAATTGCCTTTGACTTTTTCAGTACAGTGTAAATATGTCAATTCCGTCCTCTTGCAGTTAGAAATTGCTTAAACTATAGCAAACATCTTTGTAAAGTGATGTTTATATACAAAATATTGTGAATATGAATTCTGATAATTTATAAACCGTCCTTGGTCATATTTTAACTGTACATATATAATCACAAATGTATTCAATGAAACTAGTTGTATATATTTATGTTGTTCATCCCATTATTTGGATGTATGTATATTTTGCTATCAAAGACATGGGTGTGACATTTTGGAGTGCTATTGGTGTTTTTGTCCCTCTGTTAAATTTTCTGGACAGAAGTGTCCTTGATTTATATTTATTTGCATTGGTTCATTGTCATAAATAGTTTATTTCATATCAAAGTACAATGGGAATAATTTCAGCAAATCATAATTTTATCTGGGGTTTTGTTTGAAAATGTGGAATGTTCATGTAAAAAGATGATATGATATATACTGTTTCATTGCCTTTGTAAAATATGAGTAAATTATCTATTTGCGTGTGTGAATATTGTATGTATGTACATTTCTTGTATTTGGAATAAAGATTTTTATCTTTTGGTTTTCCAGCAAACAAAATTTGATTGGTGTTTTTCTGTTGAACTTGTCGTATTTGTCACCGGGGTACTCAACTGTTATTATCCCCGCCAAACAAAGTGTGCGAGGGGACTATGAAATGGGATCTGTATGTGTAGTGTGTGTGTGTGTGTGTGTGTGTGTGTGTGTGTGTGTGTGTGTGTGTGTGTGTGTGTGTGTGTGTGTGTGTGTGTGTGTGTGTGTGTGTGTGTGTGTGTGTGTGTGTGTGTGTGTGTGTGTGTGTGTGTGTGTGTGTGTGTGTGTGTGTGTGTGTGTGTGTGTGTGTGTTGTGTGTGTGTGTGTATGCGAAAGGGAGGGGGACAGAATTATAAATTTATATATATATATATATAATCCCATACGACATTGTACACTATATAAAATATTTAACCTGTCTAACTGTTAAAGACACTCATTTTTGTCGAGCCCATTGAGGGGGAGGGAGACTTAGGGATCACTTTGGCGTTTGTCGGCCCGTTACACTTACATAAACTTAATAACTCTCTGCTAAAGGCTCCAATTCAGTCAAACTTAAATGGAAGATTGATCATATAGACTTTCAAATTTAGAACTATGTGAAGGTCACCACAAGGTCAAAGGTCACCAGCAGAGGTCAACGACCTTTCTGAGCCCAATGGTAAGGTTTTTCGAGCCCATTGATGGGGAGGGAGACTTAGGGATCACTTTGGCATTTGTCGGCCCGTTACACTAACATAAACTTAATAACTCTCTGCTAAAGGCTCCAATTCAGTCAAACTTAAATGGAAGATTGATCATATAGACTTTCAAATTTAGAACTATGTGAAGGTTACCACAAGGTCAAAGGTCACCAGCAGAGGTCAACGACCTTTATGAGCCTAATGGTAAGGTTTTTCGAGTTTCACTTATGGCACATAACTTCGCCCCCATTTGCCCAATTGTGACGAAACTTGGGTGGTAGATATCTCCTACGAAGCTGAAGGTAACCAAAAGGTCAAACAAAGGTCACCAGCAGAGGTCAACAACCTGTTTGAACCTCTTGTTAAGTTTTGGGGGCAAGTTTATGTGCGCGAAACTGGGCGAGAAACATTTTGGCTATCTTGTTTTTCTATCATCTCATGTTTTGTTCATCTAAGTACATTACTTTGTACAGAGCAGACAGAAGTTTGTCCGTCCCTTGGTAATATGTCGGGACATTTACCATGGACAGGAGCGTCACTACACCATTTTAAATGGGGGTGTACATGGTCAATTTGCCGACTGGCAAAATGAAAACGCCGACTGCAAGGGTTGTTCGAAGGGCGTGAATGGAGGCATCCGTTTGTTTTCAGGATTGGGGAGGGGCGATTCCACGCTGCGTGTTTTTATTTGTCCTTTTCTTGTTCTGTCCATTCATTCTTTGTTGTGCAAAAGTTGTGGCGATGGTTGATTAGTGATAAATTGTGGGTGTGGGAGGGGTTTCCCCTCCCAGGGTGAGAAAATGTGACATTTCCTTAGCCCCATTTTTGACGAAGGAATGCGTAATTAACGTTCTTGTTGGTGTGCAAAAGGTGAGGCGATTGTTGATCGGTTAACAATTTGGGGAGGGTGTAGGAGGGGGTTCCCCTGCCAGGGTGAGGAAAAAAATACATTTTCTTTATGAAAATGTGTGTTTTCTGCCCTATTTTCAATGAAGGAATGCATAATTAACATTGTTGTTGTGCCAAAGTTGTGGAGATTGTTGATTTGTGTTAAAATTAGGGAGGGTCTGGGAGGGATTCGCCTCCCAGGGTGAAAAAAATTGACAGCTTCTCCTTAAAAATGTGTGTGTTTTTAGCACCATTTTTGATGAAGGAAAGCATGATTAACGTTGTTGTTGTGCAAAAGTTGATTGGTGATAAATTGGGGAGGATCTGGGAGGGGGTTCATTTTTTTCCCTTTCCTTCATTTTGCTGACTGGGTGCATGAATTTGATGACTGCGACTGACGCCCCTGCCGAATCTACGCCAATATAGTCTCAACACATTGAGTCTCAACCTGAAGACTTGCTCCAAGTTACCTATATGTGATGACGACGCATGAGGGCGCTAGTCCAAAATGTGATAAGTTTACCAGGATCACGAACAGTTACCATAACCCTCTGCTGCTGCATACCTCTGATTTCACATTAGAACAAATTCATATTAAACGTCAGACAAGGAAAATTCGTAACGGACATCCCTTCATTCTTGATTTTTTCAAGGTTACAGGAATGACACAGCATGACATGATGATAAAAATCATACTACTTGTTTACATGAAATTACGCCGAAAAGATTTCCACACGAGTAATTTTCATTAATAAAATAGCATGTGCAGAGCTAGATAATTTAACCGCAAAAAATAAAAAATTAAAAAATCATAACAAAAAAAAAAAAATCCAGATGGGAGATTGTATGCGACTGGCCAAGGACATTTCAAATATCCTCTTGTCTGGAAGTAATATCTCAAATAGAACATGACAAAGAGTAACCATTCGTGTTTCAGAAATATGTCACGCAATGTTTCATCTGTTTTCTAAATTAAAAGGATTTTGACACATCATTGCATTGTCAATTTCACTTTTTCATCGAGGGACAGTGCCGGGGGCATTATTAATATCTTCGAAGATTCCACGTCATTTCAAACCAGCTGTTGACAGCCTGTCTAGCGTAGGAAACTGGTTTCAGAGAAAACTGGGATCCTCATCTGTAAGTTAGAACTATTTCTCTTTCTCTCTTTTTGTTTACTTTTTGTTTCTTTTTAAAGGGGAAGGGGTGGCCTTCAGTTCTTTATAGTCGAAAACTCCACGGGTCGCAAGCACTTTACAAACAAAATACCCTATAGTACCGAAGGTACATGTACAAATTCAACATGAGCTGTAATTTCCGTGACATGTTAAGGGTTAATCTTGTGTGACAAAAGGATAATCTTTCCGACATAAATAACATACTTGGTGTATTGTAGGCTCAAGCGTCAGAAGGTGAGTGTGATCGTGGGGAGGGGGGGGGGCCTACAATGAACAAAATGATGAACAAAAGGAGGGGTCACTTGGCCTTTATCAATTTCAGGAACCCCGTGTATATGAACCGACATCACAGGAAGGATGGAGCCTTTCTGGACCTAATTTCCCGACTCAGAATGAATTTATTTCAAAGATCATAAGCATTTTTGTTTGTTGTTGATTTTGTTGTTTTTGTGGCGATGGTGTTGGTGAGGGGATGGGAGATGGGCGGGGACCCTTGCAGGGTACAGGGGCATCCGGAAGATTTCGAATTTCAGTCATTCAGAACCCTCAAGATTGGTGTGTGATTTAAATGTTGTTGTATGGATAATATGCGACTCTCTAGTTTATGGCTATTTTGGGGTTTTCCTTTTTGACATTAGAGAATAGAATTTCAACACGCAATCCACTTTTGTCTTTATAATAGGCCTATATATACATTTGCATATAATAATAATACACTCAGTGTAATAAAGCACTCATGGACGCAATTATGTCAGAGGAGATGCTGAATGCGTGCACGACGTGTGTCAATTATACCACACGTTTTCTATTGTGATTACAATAAAGGTATGTATTGTATTACTAATTGTTCTGAGTTCCTGAAGCGCACACTACAGCACGTAAGCGCGAAGACTCCTTCAAGTGGGGTCCTGAAGATTTTGAATTTCAGCCATTCACAGCCCTCGAGATCGCCATTTTAAAGTACCAAGTTGGAGAATTACAGACTGATTGGAACCGATCACAGCTAGGCCCGAACTCCCGATTTCTGCAGTCGACCATTGATAACCGATCATCGATCAGCACAATCACTCCCAGTTCCACCGACTGAATGCTTCCCCAGACTATCACACCAATCGGGGGATGCCCCCCCACCCTACACGCCACTGGGATAAGCCACGTCACGTAAAGTTTTGTTACAGAACAGGGGGCATTCTTCGAAGAAAAAGCGTCACATAGTTTCCTCACAAAATACACATTTTTTCGCCATTTTTTTAGGTAAAACGATGGAGACGGCCCAAGTTTTGCCACCTCTGAGGGCACTATTTAAGCAAAAAATGTGCCCGTTCATTAAATAATTTACCATATCATTTTCTGTATTGTATGACGTGTCCCGTCATGGGCCAAAACAAGAAGAAAAAAAAACAGAAAAGAAAAGAAAAGAAAGGAAATAAAAATTAAAATAAAACATTATGATAAATAATAAATAAATAACAGAAAATTACCTTTCAGGGGCGAAAATGCGTTGATTAAAAAAAACGGTGTTATTTCACAAAAAGGGTACATTATCACTAAGAAAAACGGGAATGTTTGCCCTGGTTCCGCCGCCCCTGTTTTAGCAAAATAAATCTCATTTATACTGAAGGCCTATAATACTACGAACAGGCAAAACTATAGATGGGGATAATGTACGTGAGAAATGTGTCTTGTTACAAAGAGCATGAGCAATGGGATTTTACCACGACAGAACATCACGAGTGCAAGGGCGTGGGCTGGGGGTGCACGCACCCCCTCCCCGCAGAGCCAAAGGAGTTCCGCCCCTTGCAAGCAAAAAGAAATTTTCACCACTTTTTCTGCTTTCAACGCCTGATTTTCTCAACTTTAGTTCCACCTCCCTAAGATGTGTACCTCCTCACACCAAGTTAGTTCCACCTCCGCAAGATGTGCACCTCCCCATGCCCAAACCAGCCTACGCCCCTGGAGTGTGTGCACGTAATCGTACAGAATTGAGCATTTTCTTCTTTTCGTTTTCTGGCACTTTCGATGTTATAATTTATTTTCTTCATTTTTCTGCGTAAGCCTATAATGGAGCATAAAGGGGATCTTATATCCAGTGTGACTTCTGCAGTCCATTGTTTGTTCGTTTTTTCGGTTCATAATCATTCCCAAATACATATGAAGCTCCTTTATTTTTGTTATTCGACATTTAGTTTAAAGGCGTTAGTTAATATTATGGAAATTCCCTTTAAACAATGTCGAACTTTGATATCTGACCTACATTATGATAGTGTTTGAATGGACAAATAAACAATATCTAACACAAAAATTTAGACAGTTATGCTGTCACTAGCAAATATGCAAAGGAACACTGAACTTGTCGCTCATTGAATTTCACTTTTAAAAAGTACTTAATGATCGTTTTGAACTGCAAATTTTCAGATCTACATTTTTATATCACATCAGAGACACTAGTAGCATAGAGGATCACGCTACTCAGTTGGTAGAGGAGTATCAAATTATATCAAACACTATGATTGTAATATATTCAGAGTATATAAGAATGAATGTCTATACATAGCGTCCTTTCATATACTACACGTACTATCACCGCAAAGACCTTTCACTTTGGGCATTTTAATTGTTCCGTGCGATAATAATCATTTCGTTTCGTTCTTGTGACCCCATGTGGACCGTTACCATGGAGATTTGACCAATGGGTCAGTGTTGTGGTTTTTATTCTGGGCAGATGTAGGTCGCAGGTGGATGGGTCAGCCTATTGAAATCTTGCAGGACCATTGAAAGGCGATACATGCCCAGCTTGGAGCACGCATTTTTATATGAGAGAAGCAACCATATAGGCCTACCATTTTTCACGCCAACTTTATGTAAAATATACGAGGGTACGCTGCAAAGTTCATAGGCTAGCCTGCATGAGAAGGAGTGAGATTAGAGCAATTAAATTAGTCATGCTTTAGATTCAACCTTCTCTGATACTATAAATGCATTATTTTTGCCAGATATCCATTTCTTGTTTTTGTTTTAGAAATAATTTTACATGGGCATTAATTTGAGGTTTGTGAAAATAGTCATTTTGGGCAGATTTTTTAAATGGCAGAGACTTGCCGTTCCGGACAAGGGCTTTCTGGGCTCTTTTCCATAAAAAAATCTGCTAAAAATGTTTATACACCTCAACTGCTAATGTAAAGTTATTTTAAACTCAAACACAAGAAAGGATAGAGGCCGCAAGATTTTATAGAATTTAGTGAATCTTTTCCTATAATATTCCATAAAGAGTTGTGAAAATCCTCAAATATTTCTTACCTCGAAGTTAGGTATTACTTCACTCTGTTTGAATTTTTCTCAAATTGATGAAGTTCAATAATTGGTTTATTCAAATGAATTGGGTAATTGATTGCATTCAA
>JZLH01S0084319.1:33211-50088 GCA_001188425.1 Eucidaris tribuloides | reverse complement strand
TTAATCATCTAGAATTTAAATCACACACAAAACACTAATCTGCTGTATAGGCTGTGTTTCAGACTCGGTTCAGCAGTGCTGAATGTTCATCTGTGAATACTGACCGACGTGACAATTGGTAGTCTAAGTCATAGACTGCTCTTTAATCTGCCCCAATCCCTAGCGAAGCGAGCTGCGAGAGTAGCAAGAAAAGCTAGTCTAAGTGTCCAGACTCATACCTAGTCTAAATGTCTATACTGCCTTAGGAATAGGGTGAAAAAAAGAACAGTCCAAAACTTAGAAAAGACAATTGGCGGATAAAATTAATGAGCCATGTAGCGAGAATATATTGTGCATGTTCATACTTTTTTGTTAAATTCTATGATGAACTGAAGGTTGACTCATAATTTTGTCTGGACAATACAACAATTTAATTCAAAATCGAACGGTTAATATAGTTCTTCAACAAATTTGAGTTTACAACTATTCTATGCTAAAACATAGAGATTTATAAATAGAATTATGTCCAAGTTTGTGTAAGTTGTGATAGTGTGGTGACATGCATAGGCCAGAGCATTTGTAACGGGGACCACACTTGTATTACAATAGAAACCTATGTTAAATGTACCTACTTCAAAACATTCTGAATATATAACCGAATTGCATGTATTTTTTTAAATCGTAGGATATGAAATGAAATCTCCTTCATTTAAAAAACATGATTTTATGATGTTTTGTTGCTCGAAAAAAGTTAAAGGCAAGGTCCACCCTGACGTCAAGTTGGTTGTAATAAAAGCAGAACAAGGTTTAACGAAAATCCATCAAAGAATAAAAGAGCTATGAAATTTTAAAGTTTTAAATTTGTGACGTCACATGCGAGCAGCTCCCCATATGTCATGTGATATAAATTCCACAAAGTGCCATTTTCTCAGACATTTGAAAATGATTTTACCTGTGCATTTAATATATTATCAGAAACATTATTTCATACAGGCTTCTATGAAAAAAAATTCGATTATCATGAACCATTGAAAAAATGACAATTTATGGAATTTATATCACATGACATATGGGGAACCTGTCAACCTTGCTCCACTGTACACATGACTCATTTATTTATCTGAGCCAAGAAACAATGGAAATACATCACTGAAAAGAACAACCAAAGACCTAAATCAGCGGTATGAATTTCAACATTTCCACTTTATATTTGCGGTTACGGATCCAGTTCAATGCCTGCTATTAGTTTTATATTCTGTTCAGAACTGTGGTGTTGTATTGTTATCGCTCCTTTGGCATTTTTTTTGGCAATAACATACATTTCAAAGAAAGAACTACCATTAATGGTTCTCCTTGATATGACTTTCTGAAGAAAGGCTGACTAACTCCCTCTTTCTTTCACTGTGTTCCTTGGAAGAGACACATTGATCTATGACTTATCTCAGATAACATCGCCGTAATTTTTTCATTTATATAATATTGCAGTTTATCTATTTGCTTGTTCTTGTTATTTATTTATTTATTTATTTATTTATTTATTATTTATTTATTCATTAATTTGTCTATTTATTTATTCTTTCTTTCTTTCTTTCTTTCTTTCTTTCTTCCCTTCATTTATTTTGTCAGTTTACTTTAAAAAGGGTAGCCTCTTCAAGATATAAAACTGCTTTCCAAGAGGGTCATGTGTCAACAATGAAAACATAAACAAGAATTATTAAAACGTGTATAATAATGGAAGCGTTGATAGAGGTACTGATGTAGCCATGGCAGGTCTACAATTACTGGTAATACTGGTGGTGGTGGTGGTGGTGATAATGATGATGATGATGATGATGATGATGATGATGATGATGATGATGATGATGATGAGGAGGAGGAGGAGGAGGAGGATGATAGCGGCGGTGTGGTTTGGGTAGTAGTGATAATGATGATAACTGATAACAATGAAGTTGATAATGGAGATGATATGGTGGTGATAATGGTAAACATGATGATAACCACGATGATGAGGATGATGATGATGATGATGATGATGATGATGATGATGATGAGGACGACGACGACGACGACGAGAATAATGAGAATGTTGATGAAAATGTTTATAATGAGGATAGTGATGATGATAACGGTGATGATGATGATCGTAACGATGATATTGAGGATGACGATGATAAAAGGAGTAACCCGGTAAATATGGGGCAATGATGAATTCCTCTTGTTATAATGCGATTAAAACCGCAATTGAGCAGAAGATTCTGGTATAGCTATGTTGAGTTTTGCTTGAAGTTGAGAAAATTTTAAACGTCGTAGCAATTCATTCAAACCCCTTTGGCTGTCTGTTTTGGAAAATGGTCATCTGTGAGGACTGATACACTGAAAAAGGTTATTAGCAGAATAGAGTCTCGTGTTATACATTTGATTGTATAAGAAGAACACTTTCAGATGTTTCTTGTCAGATAAGGAGAGCTCCCCAAAATGTCTCGCAATGTCGGTCAACCGCAGGATGTTACCAAGGCTACCAGGAATTTTATCCAACGTACGTTATACACTTGATGTCTTGGGGAGAAACTGTTCTGCTAGTCAGAGCATCTGCTCTCGGCTTAGTGGTAAGCGGTCGTGTGGGTAAGGGGCGACCTCACTTGACCAACTACTTTTTCATAGTGTAGGTAAGGGGTTACGCACATCCAAATACCGATCGCATGAGCAAATCATCCCAAAATTCCACAATGGGTTGTGGAACATGAGAAATTCGTAGAACTGACAAATGACGGGTGAAAACGAACGTAATTTGTGTTTTCATCTCTGAGCTTGATCGTCAAATTCGCGATTACAACCCCTCCTTGCAAAATCTCTGGAAAATACACAGTGAAACGTGAACTGATCATAAATGAATTTGTATTTGTAATTTTTTGGTATTTATTTATCTCCGTATAAAAAACATAACAATCATGACAATACACAATCAAATTGATGACACTAAACGGCTGGATGGCCCTACTCAGCCATGCCTATATGGTATGGCTGTTCTGTCGAGGGGTCCAGATATTCAAATAAAATAATTACAAAGATAATTTATAATGAAATATACAGAACAAATTTACGAAATGTTAACGTGCTAGGCTCTAAATCTTCAGTGTTAGTAGAGTGGCATTCTTTCTTCTTTTCCTCCTCCTCCTTCTTCTTGTTTTTCTTATCCTCCTTTTCATATTTTTTTAAAACTAGTTTAGGTTCTCGCCCAATACAGCGGTGTGCAATCTAGTCTGTCTTCGATTAATTAAATACCTCGCCTCCACATGGCTTTGTTATCTCTCTTTCTTCTTTATTATTATCCTGACAGGTATCATTAATGATTTAGTGTCGTCGCCCATGGTAACGATTTGTAAGTCATTAAGTAGTCTGTTTAGCCACCGGATGGTGACTTATCATAGCTCTATTTTGGTATCGTCTTCCTTGCAGTGGTCAACCATACATGCACTTCAAAAATCCGACAAGCCCTTCTCCTCCTTCTTGTTCTTGTTCTTGTTCCTCTCCTTGTTCCTTTTCTTCTTTATCCACCCTTTTATTTTCATCACAATCATCTGTAACTTCATCATCATCATCATCATCATCATCATCATCATCATCATCATCATCATCGCCATCATCGTCATCATCGTCATGATCATGATCATGATCATCGTCATCATCACCATCACCATGATCATCATCATCATCATCACCATGATCATCATCATCATCATCATCATCATCACCATCATCATCATCATCCTCATCATCACCATCATCATGATCATCATCATCATGATCATCATCATCATCACCATCATGATGATGATCATCATCATCATCACCACCACCACCACCACCACCACCACCACCATTATCATCATCATCACCATCATCATCATTTTAAAATCCATCTTTAAAAAATATATCATAACTGGTTCCCGCCTGTTACAAGTGGGTTGTGTAATCTTGTTTACACTCAGTTCATTAATTGTCCTGTGTCTGCAGGTGATTTTTATTGTCATTCTTCTTCTTTTGTATTGTCACAACTTACATGCCATTATTTATTTACTTTCGTTGCCTTTGGCAACAATTGTAAAATCGCCAGGTACCATATTCTGTTATACTTTCTAACCTCGCCTCATTTGAGTAATTGCTTTCTAGTTTATACCGCATTTTATTTCCATAGGTTTAAAAACGGCAGTCGTTGTATTTCGATTTCCATCTAATTTTCTCCGAGATCATGAATAAATGATATGAACGCAAGCTTGCCAACAATCTATTCTTTACATCGATGTTTTATCTGGCTTCTGCAAGTCATATTGTCTGGACTGTCGTTATCTCAGATCACCTTGACACTTGTAACGAATCTTCTTTTCTGTGGCACATACATGGTTGTTTTTGAAATTTCTTTTAAAAAGTTAACATTTTATGTTAATGTTATCAACGGTGGCGTAATAAGCAAATGCTTTTTGGAGGGCAGATAAACTGATCAGAACTTTGGACTCGAGCTTTAAAGTTCAATCATGGTCATATATGATTGATATATAGGCCATGTTGCCATGGCCCTGGGAAGCGGGGGTGTTGGGGGTGCTGAAGCACCCCCAGAAATGTCCCTTTTGGCCGCTGAGCGACTTTTCAGCTGTTGTTTTGGCCGTCAAAACCGCGAAAAAGCTTTAGATTTGGCCGCGAAAATTTTCCACCGACACCCCCCCCCGCTGAGCGACTTTTCAGCTGTTGATTTGGCCGCGAATTTGGCCGTGAAAAAAATTTTGGCCGCGAAAAAAATTTTTGGCCGCGAAAATTTTCCGCCGACACACCCCACCCCCCGCTGAGCGACTTTTCAGCTGTTGATTTGGCCGCGAATTTGGCCGTGAAAATTTTTTTTGGCCGCGAAAATATATATCTCTGCACCCACGATGAAAAAATCGTTCCCAGGGTCCTGCATGTTGCTGTACGTCAAACAAAATAAATGAACATATGAACAAAAGATCAAACGAACAAACAAATAAACGAACAAACGAATAAACGAACAAACAAACAGACAAACAACCTTTTAACTCAATTATCTTGTGAATGTTAAACGGGTTTTCGTCTTGACTTGGGCAACGTATGTGTTATGTGTAATGATGACGTAGATATACATAGTTCAGTAAGTTGGGTAGTATGTCAGATAGATAGGCGAAAGGTGGGACATGAATGTATTATTGTACACAGCAAATTTGCTCTAACACGACTTTCTGAAATGTTGTTCACAGTGAATTAATAGTAACATTTCAAAACGAACGATTTAAGTTGATTTTACGCATTTGCTCTCTTTATTTTACGGACAACAAGGGATAAAGCTGGTGCAGGCATGGGGAGGTGCACATCTTCAGGAGGTGGGACTTCAATGGCATGGGAGTGCACATAAATTAGAAAAGTGGAACTAAAGTTTAGGGGTGAAAATTTCTCTTTAATTGCCTGGGCGGAGCTCCTCTGACGGGGGGGGGGGGGTTGCACGTGACCCAATGTACCCACAGCTTACGCCCTTAGAGAAGTTTTGTCACAACAACAGAATAACACTGGCCATGTTGGCGCGTACAAGGGGTGCGCCACAGGGGGGGGGGGGTCGGAGGGCACCGATTTTCAAAGTATTTTTGGAAAAGTTCGCCTCTAAAGATTTTGGCTGTTTGGCAGTGAACAATTATTCCCGTCAAACCCACCCATCCACACATACACACATACACACCATCCACCCATCCGCACAGACAGACACACAGACAGACACACACACACGACACACACACACACACACACACACACACACACACACACACAGCACACAGACACAGACACAGAACGACACAGACAGCAGACACAGGACATCAGACCACACACCTAACACAATACACACACAGACACAGACACAGTACACACACACACACACACACACACACACACACACACATCCAACACCACACAACACACACACACACACACACACACGACACACAGCACCACACACACACACACACACACACCACACACACACACACACATCTTTTTGAATTTTTCGGGCCGCTAGCTGGCAGTAATAGAAATGATTTGGCAGTGGATTTTTTTCTTGTCGGATTGCAGTAAAAAAAAATTGCCATCTAACCCCCCCCCCACACCCCCCACACCCCCCCCCTGCACCACACACACAAACTTTTTTGGCTTTCGGCCGCTGGTTAGCCGTGAATGTTCCGGTCACCCCCCCCCCCCCAAGATTTTACCCTGCTACGGGCGACCAATGTTATATAATGGACAGGTCACATGAATTGAATTGCTATTTCGAGTTTTCCAGGGCTATAACAATAAACAAGTTTGATTGATTCATTGTTTCAGTTTCCCTTCGATTTCGCCTGCTTCAATGAGCCAAAACGAACTATTATGTTTTCAACATAGTACATGTATGTTGAAAACATGACAGTTCGTCTTGTATTGTGTGTAATGTAGGTGAATCAAATAAACATTAACATGACCCCGAACGGTGCAAAACACTAAACTGAAAGCATATCACACATGTTTGCCTATCCATGTTATGTGAAGAGACCGCAGTGGAAATGGGAAGTCGAAAGTGTCATAAGAATGACTTTCTTACGCAATTTATCCTTTTCCCAAATCACGTGCGAGTTTGTTTTGTATGCGATCACTAACCCCCAGCTCTCTCACGGGGTGCTGCGATTGGGCGGTGGGGGGTCAAAGGCCACGCCCACGCACTAACTCGATCTCACCTATGATGTGTCGTGAAGTGGTAGGATCTGTACTACATTGTATTGCATCTTGTTTACGGGGTTAAAATTATGAAGTGAGTACTCCTGTAAACAGTTGTGGAAGTCAAGATCAGAATTTTCGAGCACTTGCTTGCGAAACTGCGCGGTAACTTTCAGTAGCAGTTTCCCGCGGTACTTTCTTGTTTTCTGCAGGCCTAGTTGTCTGCTGGTAGAAATTACCACTGAACGAAATGCGTTAGCGAAGATTGAAGGAAAGTCTTGTTGGGCATGCAATGGAGATTTTATTTTTATCTCTACACCCTGAAAAGAGCTCAAAATAAGCCAAAATCGATCATATAAAGATTCACATAAATCTAAGATGTCACTGTTAAGAAGGTGACCTAATTCTGTTTGAGAAGAAGGGTTGCCAGTTTTTCCGATCCTCAGCACGCCAAATTCAGTGAAAAACCCCGCCAAATTTT
This sequence comes from Eucidaris tribuloides, assembly GCA_001188425.1. Taxonomy (NCBI): domain Eukaryota; kingdom Metazoa; phylum Echinodermata; class Echinoidea; order Cidaroida; family Cidaridae; genus Eucidaris; species Eucidaris tribuloides. The sequence continues at coordinate 42,884 of JZLH01S0084319.1, read as the reverse complement.
GCATTTGATGCTTTTTATGGGTAGCATACCCTAGATATTGTTAGAATAACGTACAACACCTTTGAAATCTCTGCCGCGGCCGAAACTTTGGTGCCACAGTTTACGCGCAGCCAGATTTTGCACGTGAAGTAACATGCGCGCCCGCCTACTTAGACCCTTGTGGGGACCTATTTTATATACGGAAAATCGGATTCCATAATGATGTTTTAGTTATGACGTAAAACGCCCCAAACGCCCAAAAGCCGTTTGGCGTGCTCTTTAAAGGCAGGGGATTTCTTTTGCATGCCTATAAATTACCATTGTGTAAATACAATGGCATTTAGAAGAAAATACCATCTGGGAACCTTTAACAAAATATAGGAGCTAGAAACTCAGTTTTAGTAGAATTATAGTGACCGTTGGACTCTGATTTGATTTTTTTTCTCTCGAGGGAAAAAAATCCTACCATAGAACGTACACTAAATGGCTATTTTGTTTCTTTCACATTTGTCAAATTCTAGGCAATAACTGACCTACAAATTTCACAGACATGTCTTTCATCAATAGCCTAAGGGCATGGGTTATCTTTTTTTTGGTCTACAGGGATGTTTGCAAATGAGATCCACTGCCTTTAAATTCTTGAACGCCAAACGAAATAAAAAAACCCGCCAAATTTGGTGTTTTGGCGCTGAAAACGCCAAACTGGCAACCCTGTCGAGAAGTTTCATTTTGTCTGTGTCATACTTGAGCAGCCGGCATGGCAAGCAGGCAGTGACAGCAGTAAAAAAAAAAAAATGTGTTAAAAAGTTCTTTTTCTTCTTATATTGTGTTGTGATTCTTAGTAAAGAATTTATGGAATTATACACGCACTCAACATTTCCTTTATAACCATTCATGAATGTATTAACAATTATGAAGAAATATTTTTGTAATACGCGCATGTAATTATAAAAATAAAAAAAAAAATCATTTGCGCATAATGTGCTCGCCCCATTGCATGGGTGGGTGCAGGTTTGCACCTTTTAAAATATTGCACCTTCAATATAATTTAATCAGGTTTAAATAAACGCATTCATGTCCGGCGTGATGGCGTAGTGATCAGGGCGTCCGTCTCACGTCCGAAAGGTCGTGGGTTCGAGTCCAAGCCGTTGTAATTTTGTTTTTTATGATGCAATCCTGCATCTTTTAGGTGTAAATTGGCATCTTTCAGAAGGTGCAAAGTTGCACCTTTTCCTTAAAAGGTGTTCCCAGTAGGACATTGGTCTGCACCTTTAAAAGTGCAAAGTTGTACCAATTTATTTTAGTGTGTCATATTTATACGCATAGCTTTTTTTTGAAGTAGTAAACCAGAGTCTATGTTCATCATGTTGCTGTTGCCCCATACAATAAGTGATGAAATACAAATAAATGAATGAAATAAATAAGTAAATAAATAAATAAATAAATAAATAAATTAATAAATTAATTAATTGAGAAATGATGATAATAATAATAATAATAATAATAATAATAATAATAATAATAATAATAATAATAATAATAATAATAATAATAATAATAATAATTGTTATTGCTTTTCTCATTGTTGTTATCATTATAATTGTTTATTTGTACTCGTACTACTACGAGTACTCTTATAATCTTAATTTTTGTTTCAGAAAAACAATTTCTGTCTATCTACAAGTTCAGCAGACAACTGGTTCAATGGTCTTTATACTCGAGGAAGAGGTCGGGCAGGGACCAATAAAACAATATACATAATACGTGGATATTGTTTGAGAACGCTGGGGGTTTATGGTCACAGGATTTTGCTTAAAATACTCATTTTTAAATTCATTTAAGCTATCAATGTCCATGGATGGGAGTATCATTAATCAATTGATTAATTAAATAAGTATAATAATTTATTCATTCATTCACATTTTCTCTCATGGTGTGGAATAACCTGAACAGGAAAGCTGTTGTACATAGAGGTCCAACACACGATAAACACAATGATGCATTTCAACAAGGGGAAAAACGACACATAAAATGTACAATGGAATAATTATAATCGAGAAAAATCAATATGTCATACATATCATACATCATATATATGATATATCATATATCATACATAAACCTCCCCAACATGAGTATTGCTTTCGCTGTGCTTTGACTGTGTTTCTGTCTGTGTGTCTATTTGTCTGTTTGTCACTAGAATTCATTCGAGTTCATCGATACTTGGTGAGGGAGTTTGCTCGTGGAGTTCTCCCTAGTTTGAGGAGTGTTCTCGAAGCAGGGAATTTGCACTGCAGCGGGGCCAGCCTAAAATATTAATGAAGGGTGAAAAATCTTTCGGAAAAATTCTGCCCGCTATTTTTGTTTTTTACCTGCCAAATTACAAGCCAAACATCATCCGACAAGGGGCGGGGGGGGGGGCAGGGGCCGACGACGACCAAAACCATTTTTTTTTTGCCCGCCACGTGTTTTTTTTTTGCCCAATTTTTTTTTTATATATATGCCAAACTACATGACAAACATCATCTGACAAGTGGGAGGCAAAACCATTTTTTGCCCGAAAAAAATACTAGCTAAATGTACAACAATAAGGGAGGGGGGGGGCGACATTTTCTAGAAACAATAAGATCCCCGTTGTTTTCATTACTTTGAAAAAAATGGGGGGGGGGGACAAAAGTTAAAAAACAAACCGGTAAAATCCCCGTTATTTTCTTTTCTTTGAAAAAATAGGACGCCGCCCCTGAATTTGCATACATTAGACACACGCTGTTAATACAGCACGATATCGGTCTTTATACGAGAGAGGGATTAAATCTTCCTGCTTTGTTAATCTTTATGAGGAAAACTGACATTATGGTGACAGATTTCGCCAGGATACCCGTTCCTTTGTATATCTTTCGTAAGATCTAGGATCATTTTCCAATATAAGGTGTGTAGTCATGAGTTCCCTATGTAGCATTAGCTTCCGACAAACAGGAGCTCAACAATTATTCTTATACAAGAAGATACCTTTGACATTCCTAGTACAACAGCGCCATGTTGATATGCTTTAAAGCACAAGTACAGTTTTGGTCGATCAGACAACTTTTTCGTCAATCAGTCACAAAGTATTCTATTGAGTCACACCAGACATCAGAAAACAACATCATACCCACGGAAAATTGTTTATAGTGACAAATCATGATGTTTTAATTAAAGGAGAGCATCTAGTGGTATGTACATTACCTATGGGAAATCCCAGCCCCCTCCCCGATATTTCACATTTTGAGTAACTTCTTAAAAATGGGAAGTTTCAGAGTGAGCAATTTTCGGGGTATTGATAGATCATGTACGGTAGATGTATCTAACAACATACTTGCTAAAGAATTTATCTTTTATGATATACCAAAATAAACTTGGGCTTTAAAGACACTGCAGGCTCACATTGTAGAGCTTTAAATAAAAAATGTCAAACATAGCTATCTGAGCTACATATTAGTGTTTGAAAATGGACATTACCTATGGGAAATCTCAGGGGTCCCCCGAGATTTCACATTTTGAGTAATTTCTAAAAAAATGGAAAAGTTTCAGAGCGAGCAATTTTCAGGGTATTAATAGATCATGTAGACGTATCTAACAACATACTCGCAAAGAATTTTTTTTTTATAATTTACCAAAATAAACCTGAGCTTTAAAGACACAGGCTAACATTGTGGAGCTTCAAAAAAAAAAAAACATTTGTCAAACATCAAACTATCTGAGCCACACAGTAGTGTTTGATTGGACAAATAGACACCCGAGAATACAAAAGTTTGGAAATTCATGTTGCCACAGGCAAGATATGATTGAATAAAGAATTAGTACTCGGGTTGAGTACGAAATAGCCTAGATCCACACACAGTAAGTCTATATGAGGAAACGGGCAGGTGAATCCGGTCAACTTATAATGTTCACCTTTTAAATTCACTAAATAATCATTTTGAAATACAATTTTTTTTTCACGGCTTCATTTTTAGACCTTATCAAAGACACTTAGAGCATAGAGGATTATCTTGCTCACATTTTTTTTTAAACTGTGGCCATTGCTAGCCTGTGGCTTTAATTTTTCGTGAAAACTATGACCAAATATTACACATAGGATGATATAACCAACAATGATAGACTTTGTTCCGAAAGGCGCTGATTCACCTTTCTCCGAAAAAAGGTTATATTTAATTCTTTATTTCCCAACATTGCCTACGTTTATATTAGCTATATACAAATGACGTCTTATTAATCATTCCTATACAAGAAAGTTCCTTGGGCAAACCTATCACAATAACGCCATAATGTCATATAGTGTTGAAATGCTTTCAAGTTTTATTAATACTCTGACAGAAGATTACATACACGATGATATAACCAACAATGATCTGATCGACTTTGTTCCGGAAAGGCGGTGATCCATCTTTCTCCGAGAAAAAAAAAATATATTTTTTATAAAGTGCTTACGTCACCCTATGTATTGTACTAGTTTCCAGACAAATGATTGCTATAAAAGAAGATACCCTGGTAAAGCCTATCACAACAGCGCCATTATATCATACTGCTGAATTGCTTTTTATGTTTCGTGGCAATCATGACTAATTAATACATTTACACGACGATAACCACCAAGCACGTAGACATGGTGGATAAACCTTGCTCCGAAACACGCTGATCCACCATTTCTTTCAAAATATAATGATAATAAGGTCACACGTAGCGGGAAGGCAAAATAAAGCGACGTAATGTTATTGATACAAAAAAATTAATAAAATACGTAGACTGAAAATTTTTTCATGTTTTGTGATATAAATTCAGGGTCCTATAGTGTTTAAATGTTGTTGTTTTTTGCTAGGTTTCAAGAATTTAAGCACTTAGTGTAAGATCGAGTTTGAAAGTTTATTTTCTTCTGCATAACAAAAACAAATGAACAATGATCGTAAGATATATGATTATGCAGTATATATGTATATATGGTATACATATATATACATGTATATATATATGAGTATATTATATATATATATATATATATACACGGTAAAAACGGTTGTTTAAATTTTATATAACGCTGTTTACTATATGAACTGATCAGGTATTGTTTTAAAGTTTAAACATGGAAAGAAGTAGGGAAAGAAATATACAGCGTGTATCAAAAAAAAGTAGACACTTAGAAAAAAAAATTATTAAAAATTGTTTTCGTGATTTTGAGATTATTTTTTGATATGAATATTTTACCTTGGACCTAAGCTATCCGATGACACTGTTGGTATTGAAAGTATTTCACGCATGAGTGAGCACAACCCGCTTTTGTGCAATCGGCCAAAAATGCATTTGCGCACAGAAGTGTGTTCTTATAATCAATGTTTAATACCTCACAGACCGATGCTGCAGAAGCTCTCAACTGATGTGCACAAGGATTGAATCCTCAGCATGCTCAGAGAAGAGCTAATATCAATTTTGTGACAAAAAAGACAAAAATGAAGCACTGATTCAGATATACCCCCATAAAAAGAAGAGAATGTCATGTTTGCAAGATGAACTGTGAATTAAAAAAAAATGCATTTTCTTCTTTTTCAGGGGTTGGGATTGGTAATTGTATCTGAATTATTGCTTTGTTTTGTCTTTCTTGTCACAGAATTGATATAAGCTCTCTTTTGAGCATGCTGAGGATTTAGAATGTAAGCAAAAATGAAGCAATGATTCACATACAACCCACCCTACCCCTTCAAAAACAAGAAAATGCCATTTTCTTCAGTTCACAGTTCATCTTGCAAACATGACATTTTCTCCTTTTTTAGGGGGGTACTTCTGAGTCATTGCTTCATTTTTTGTCTTTTTTGCCACAAAATTGATATTACATCTTCTTTGAGCATGCTGAGGATTCAATCCTTGTGCACATCAGGTGAGAGCTCCTGCAGCACCGGTCTGTGAGGCATTAAACATTGACTATAAGAACACAATTCTGTGCGCAAATGCATTTTTGGCCTATTGGACAAAAGTGGCCAGTGCTCACTCATGCGTGAAATACTTTCAATACCAATAGTGTCATCAGATAGCTTAGATCCAAGGCAAAATATTCATATCCAAAAATAATCTCTAGATTATGAAATATTTGCGTAATAAATTTTTTTCTGAGTGTCTACTTTTTTTTGATACACGCTGTATAGAAAGGAAAAAAGAAAAATAAAGGGAAAAGGAAGAAGGAAGAAATATACAGATAGAACCAAAAAGCAAGTAGAGAGAAAACGAAACATGAACTAAATAAAGAAAAGGAAAAGGGAAGATCGATAAAAAGTAGGGAAAAGACGAAAAAGAATGAAACAAAACATGAATGAACGAAAAAAGAAAAATAAAAGAAAAAAATACAGAAAAAAGAAGAAAAAGAAAGAAACACAGACAGCCAAAAAAAAAAAAAATGAATGAGACAGACAGCAGAAAAGAGGAAAAGGACGAAAGGAAGAATAAAAGAAACAGAAAGAGAAAGAACAGAAGCCAGACAAATAAAACAAGTGCGAATTAAGGAAGATAAAGAGTATGAAAAGAAAAAAGAAAGAATGAAAGAACAAATGAAAAACAAAGATAGATAAAAAGGATGAAGAAAAGAAAGAAAGATAAAAAATGAGTTTAACCAGACTTGATATTCCTTGTTTGATGTGTATTTCAGTAGCTCATCAGGCAAATGTGTTCATGGAGAAATGTATTTTTTCCATTTAAAAATGTTTGACGGTCTTCTGTGCAGTTCGTACACGTAGCTATCACATTGAATTATATTTTGAGTTAAACTTTGGGGAATGCGTTTCAAGTGATTAAAGAAGCGCAATAGAAATATGATTTATTACATCCTTACATTGTTGATTTCAATGAACTGTTAAAAAATCCTATTACAGATTGATTGCAAGAATAAGCACACAGCAGTTTATACTGAATAACAAAGTAGCGTTATCCTCAAAGCATGCATTCAATTAAGTAAACGCTGGTCTTGGTCTTGGTTTCGGACCTCTTAGTCTTGGTCTTGGTCTTGGTCTTGGCTTGGGGGTGTCTGGCGTGGGTCTGGGTCTCGACTACCACACTGTTGTACTCGGCAGTCACTTGGTACTGCAAGACTGTAACTCCCTCTTGTAATTGTTTATGCCCATGCCCGTGTTCATAGTCTGAATTTTACCCAGTATGCCCAGATGACAAGCTCCATTTTACATTCAAACGGAAGCACGCTGGATTCAGAACGCGATTTAAATCCTTGGCGAAATCCCCATTCTTTGTATGGTCAGCTAGAAAGAGGTCAATTAACGCTGGAGTTCAATACCTTGACCTAAGGGATCCACCGAAAATATATGGTCAACTTCTATCAGATATCCACACGCACAGAATGGTTGAAGCGCTTCTATTGTTGGTGTGTTTATAGGCTGATTCAAGAGCGTTACACAGAGCACCATTTTCCAGAAAGTACCCTTTCTTCATAAAAACCTGCATTCCTAGCGTATTTGACTAAGTAAGGTGAATGGTCATTGATTAAAAGTGACCAGGTGATAACGGGGTTGTTGGGGCTATTGTTGAAGAACATTTGAAAGAGGAGAAAGCGTGGGTGTATTAAAGGCCACTTTTAAGAAATGATACGAGTCAACTGAGGGCTTGTTAGCAAGTATATCTATCTATCTATCCATCTCTATCTATCTATCTATCTATCTGCAAGTATATCTATCTATCTATCCATCTCTATCTATCTATCTATCTATCTATCTATCTATCTATCTATCTATCTATCTATCTACCCATATCTATTTCTCTATCTATCTATCTATCTATCTATCTATCTATCTATCTATCTATCTATCTATCTATCTATCTATCTACCTATTTATCTACATGTATTTATCCATCCATCAATTTATCTATCAATTTATCTCTCTATCCATCTCTCTATCCATCTATATATTTATCCATCTATTTATCAACCATGTATCTATCTTTCTATCGATCGATCTATCTATCCATTTATCCACTGTCCATCTCTCTATCAATCCATCTATAGACTATTAATTCATCTTTTTATCCATCTATCTAGCTATCCATCTATTCATCTATTTATATATCCATCCATCTATTTATCCATCTATCTATCTATCTATCTATCTATCTATCCGATCTATCTATCTATCTATCTATCTATCTATCTATCTATCTATCCGATCTATCTATCTATCTATCCATCTATCTATCTATCTATCTATCTATCTATCTATCTATCTATCTATCTATATATCTATCTATCTATCTATCTATCTATCTATCTATCTATCCATCTATCTATCTATCTATCTATCTATCTATCTATCTATCCGATCTATCTATCCATCTATCTATCTATCTATCTATCTATCTATCTATCTATCTATCTATCTATTTATCTAATATATATGATTGTTTCCGTTTCTTGATGTAGAGTGTCCAGTGCCGTCGGAGCAGGGCGTTGTTATAGAAAACTACAGAAACGCTGATGTGTTGCTACCCCAAGTTTCAAAGAGAGATTAAATGGGAGGACGTATGAAAATGAAATAAAAGTAAGATGAAGTTCATTCAGAGAATGGCAGTATACATTCCGAAGTAGATTTCAGTAGTTTCGTATACACCGCTCTGCTCCCACAGTATGAACACTCTATATAATATGTATTAGATATATAGATAAATAGAGATAGATAGATGGATGGCTAGATAGACAGATGGATAGATAGATGAATGAATAGATAGATAGACATATAATGTAGATAGATTAATAGACAGATAGATAGATAGATAGATACATACATAGATACATACATACATACATAGATAGATAGATGGATGGCTAGATAGACAGATGGATAGATAGATGAATGAATAGATAGATAGACATATAATGTAGATAGATTAATAGATAGATAGATAGATAGATAGATACATACATAGATACATACATACATACATACATACATAGATGGATAGACATAGATAGAAAAATAGAAAGATGCAGCTGCTGTGTTGCCATAGTCCTAAAAAACAGTCGGCACTCTTTTGTTTGCATTCTTTCTTGCCACAGCCATTCCACTATTTGTCCACATCCTGATATTATTGATCCAACCAGTTTTCCTCTGTCCTGGCCTGGCCAGATAGATAGTTAGATAGATAGATAGATAGATAGATAGATAGATAGATAGATAGATAGATAGATAGATAGATAGATGGATAGATAGATAGATAGACCTGGAATGTCTACTGTCATCAGCTACTGAGTGACTTGTATCTACATGTACTATCGTACTTTTATATGTCTTCGGGTAAAACAAAAATAACGTGAGCAAAGGTGTTGTTAAATAATAACACATTTGCTCACTTTTTATTTTGATGTCCACGTCGTAGCATTCTTCTTGATCATATTAAATCCATTACGAAACATCTCGAAATAGAAATGTGGTAGAAACACGAATTTACGTCTCATTTAACTCTAAGATTAACATTATTCCTAAATAGCGACACAACGTATCAATTTCCAATGTCATTAAAGGTATTGGCTAACATTTACCACAGTTAAACAAATCTGAGCTACATGATTCCCCATGCTATCATTGTCTTTGATAAGATCTAAAAATGACGCCCTGAAAAAATTGTTTTTATTTTAGTCAAAATGATTATCTAGTGCTTTAAAAAGTGAAAA
>JZLH01S0084319.1:17114-33186 GCA_001188425.1 Eucidaris tribuloides | reverse complement strand
AAATCGTAAGTTGATTCCGGATTCACCTGCCCATTTTTTCCGTAGACTTATGTGTGTACACCTACCTCTTTTTAAACCCCGAGTTTTAAATTGCTTTATTCATTGAAACTTCCATTGGCCAGTTACTTTCCAAAATTTTTCCTTATTCTAGGTGGCTGTTATTCTTTCATATGAACACTACTAATGTAGTTCAGATATCAAAATTTGACAATTTCTTTAAATTGAAGCATCACACCGAAGCGATTTACTGCAGGGGTGGGGAAAAAATTTCAAAAAAAAGAAGACATGGATAACTCGTCGCGTCAGTGCAGAAAGGCCCTTAGACGCGCTTGATTAAAAAACCCGTCAGTGCAGAAAGGCCCTTACCGGGCCTTATGGAACGTGCGCGTCATTACGCACAGGCCGTAACGGAACACGTGCATGACCGCAGTAGAATGCCGTTAGTGTACACGCGCACATGTTCCTGTAAGGGCCTTTCTGCACTGACGCGCGTGTTCCATAAGGGCCTTTCTGCACTGACGTGCGTGTCCCATAAGGGCCTTTCTGCACTGACGGTTTTTTTTAAATCAAGCGCGTCTAAGGGCCTTTCTGCACTGACGCGACGAACTTTGCCAACATTTTGTCGCACGTAACCACACTGTTTCCAACCTGGAATAATGATACCAATTTTATTTTGTATTCCATGCAGCTCATACAAGTAGGTATCCAACACAGCAACCCCGCAAAGAAAGAAGTAAGTAAATTACACAACACGGAATGGTATTACATGTTCATTCGTTGAAATTAATCCGTTCTTTGGTTAAACCAGAGCAGTTCAGCTGTGAGCCGCCGATGGGGGTATTCCTCCGCACCCCCGTCCAATTCCAAAATTGAAATGCATCATTCATGTTTGCATTCAATCTGATTTAAAGTCTTTTAAAGGAGAAATTTATAGAGGAACCAGAAATATGACGATATACATATCTACAGAAAGCTTATAAGCCGTACAATAAGCTTTGTAGTAAAATGAAATGAGAAACATGGTCCCGTACCTGTAACCTTTCAACTCCAAAAATCTAACCATTACATCATAATCTAATAAAACATACTTGACCCAAGTTACATCATCATCCAATCAGCCGTCAAGGTATAGCGGTAACGAAGCCTATAAGAAGACATGACTATAAGGGGCCTTGTGACCTTTGACCTTTTAACTCTGAAATCTCATCAGTTCATCAGTGCCCCATAATACATAATTCACCCAAGTTGCACCAGTATCGATAAGCTGTTCTTAAGTTATCGTGGTAAAGACACCAAGTATGGAGCCTCGTGACCTTTGACCTTTCAACACCATAGTCTGATCAGTTCATTGGTGCCTTATAACACTTACTTTACCCAAGTTACACCAATATCCGATAAGCCGTTCTCAAGTTATCGTGGTAAAGACAATAAGTATGGGGCCTCGTGACCTTTGACCTTTCAACCCTAAAATCTAATCAGTTTATTGGTGCCTTATAACACTTACGTCATCCAAGTAACATCAAAATTTGACCATCCATTCTTAAGCTATCATGGTAATGAGCCCAAATTAGACATGTTTGATGTCATGTGACCTTCGACCTTCCAACCCCTAAATCCAATCAGTTCATTTTTGTCTCGTAGTACACACTTGGTCCTAGTTACATCAAAATCCGATCAGCCGTTCTTAAGTTATCGCGGTAACGAGAACCGGCAACGGCAGACGGACGGGCGGACAACCTGAAAACATAATACCTCTGGCAACTTCTCTGCGCCAGGCATAAAAATAATGTTATTGTATTACATGTACAATGCATCTCATTTGTTATACAGAAAGTATAGGGCCTATGCATGTAAACACTAAACAAGACAAATTTCCGTTCACATTTAATCACATTTAATCCTTCGGGGAAAGCCAATTTTCTTCACCTTTCTAATGAAACGTTGTTTTTCTTTATATAAATGTGTCTTCATGTACATGTAGTACTCTCGTTGATATTTAACTTTATCACTAAAAACAAAAACAAAAAACAAAACAAAACAAAATCAGATGAAAAACTACCCTGGGCTGTTACCAGGGACTATTTCAAACTGCCAGCTTCTGGCCTATTTCCAGGACAGGATTATGTTATAAATCATTAAAATAGCCGTTCTGGCGCTGTTCCAAGGTGATACAGCCGAAAATCCACTAATATGACTTGACAATGTCGTAGTCGTCGTCGTCGTAGTATACTCTTATCACAGCGTAGCTTCCCTTACGACAGCATGGTTGACCGGGCGAGTTGGTTGGTAGAGCGTCCGCTTCTGGTTCGGAAGGTCGCGGGTTCGAGCTCCGGCAGGGTCATACCAAAGACTTTTTAAAAATGGTACCGGCTGCTTTCTAGCCAGGCGCTCGGCATTCTAAAACAGAGAAGGGTAATAATAACATTTATGTTATGCAGGGCCCGCTGGTAGAGCAGTCTTTGTGACTGAAGTAGCTACCCTGGGTAAATAAGACGTTATTATTATATTTTTTATGGTACACTAACGTCTGTTTTAAGCGATTCTAGTTGCTTTCTCCATGGTACCAAATGCCTCCCTCACCGTTCTGTCCCATCTACATCTAGGTCTACCTCTACTACGCTTCCCACGAATGTGTGCCACTAGGACTCTCTTTTCCATACCATCATGTCTTATATGTCCAAAATAAACTAGTTTCTGTAGTGACTGGTACATTGAGCTCATTCCTGACCCTTACCAAAAAAAAACGGGGGGGGGGAAGCAATGCTATACCATAGGAATACCATTTTAATACGATACACAATATACCATTGGTTACCATTCATCTACCAATGAAATGTACCATTCGACCCAATTAACATTTTTCGGGACAAAAGGTATACCTCAATTCCCTACCAATGGTACCCTAATGGTACCGCAGTGGTATTACACTGGACTACCATTTAAGGACCTAATTTGCATAAAGGAGTATGGTATCATTTGCACCAAAGATATATGAATTTAATTGTGCAAATTTTGTACCATTCTCCATTGGTCTACCATTGAAACACCATTCACTAGCCACCATCTACCCACCATTCACCTTCCACCACTGGCTTACTATCAATATACCATTCAGCTTCCAACATTGGCCTACGTACCATTGACATACCATTCACTTTTTTATCCTTGCTTTACGATTCACATAGCATTTACCTTTTACCATTGACATATCATTCACCTTCAACCACTGGCTTATCATTCCATTTCCACCATTGGTGGTTTTGCAATTGCTATTATACCATCAGCTTTAAGGGCTTTATGTCATGATTACCTACTGTTTTATTTTTCGCATAGAGGAGGTCTTATATGAATGGATAGCACTTACATGGGTTTAATATGTTTGCTTCTTTATTGTAGATTATCATAGAATTTTGAAATTAATTTACTCAAAACTTTATTGATAAACTATGTAAACATTGAATAAAATTGCGTTTTGTACTGGTTATGCAAATTAACATATGAATATGTGCATTACAACTGAAAAATATTTTACCATTCACCGTACCGTATACCATTCAAACACCATCGAAAGACCATCTATCAGTCAATCTGTCACATATATATATATATATATACATGTACCATTTAACATACCATTTAACACCACTAAAGACCGAGTCCGAGTCCGAGTCCCATGGTCTTCGAGTCCGAGTCCCAAGTCCTTACAATCCGAGTCCGAGTCCGAGTCCCGTAGTGTATATGTTATGTTGACAAGATGACAGAATTATTCGTAAAAAGGGTCGAAATTGAAGCATAAGACAACTCACCCTGAGGACAACTCCCCCAGGACAAGTCTCTTGCAAAGACAATTCATATTTTGTTTTAAACTGCAAACATTGCAGACTAGAGAGAGTTGTCCTCCAGTGGAATTGTCCCCGGGGGAGTTGTCATGTGGGAGTCATCCCAGGGGGAGTTGTCCTTGGGGTGAGTTGACGTAGGGGGGGGGGGTTATTCTTGGGGGAACAGTTCTATGTGGAAGTTTTCAGGTGGGTGTCATCCTCTGAGCATTTATCTTCCGGGGGATTTGTCAGGTGGGAGTTGTCCTTTGGGGGAGTTGTCCATGGGGCGCTGTTCGAGGGGGAGCTGTTCTGTGGGAAGTTGTCAAGTGGGAGTCATCACTGGGAGAGTTTCCTTTGGAGGAGTTGTCATGTGGGAGTCTTCCCTGGCGAGTTGTCCTCGGGAGAGTTGTTCTTTGGCAAAGTTATCCTGTGGGGAGTAGTTGTTCTCTAGGGGGAGCTGTTCTTAACGAGAACCGGCAACGGACAGACGGACGGACGGACAACCTGAAAACATAATACCTCTCGCAACTTCTCTGCGCCAGGCATAAAAATAATGTTATTGTATTGCATGTACAATGCATCTCATTTGTTATACAGAAAGTATAGGGCCTATGCATGTAAGCAAGACAAATTTCCGTTCACATTAATCACATTTAATCCTTTGGGGAAAGCAATTTTCTTCACCTTTCTAATGAAACGTTGTTTTTCTTTATTTAGATGTGTCTTCATGTAGTACTCTCGTTGATATTTAACTTTATCACTAAAAACCAAAACAACAACAAAACAAAAACAAAACAAACAAAAACACAAAAAAATCAGACGAAAAACTACCCTGGGCTGTTACCAGGGACTATTTCAAACTGCCAGCTTCTGGCCTATTTCCAGGACAGGATTATGTTATAAATCATTAAAATAGCCGTTCTGGCACTGTTCCAGGGTGATACAGCCGAAAATCCACTAATATGACTTGACAATGCCGTTGTCGTCGTCGTCGTAGTATACTCTTATCACAGCGTAGCTTCCCTTACGACAGCATGGTTGACCGGGCGAGTTGGTTAGTGGTAGAGCGTCCGCTTCTGGTCCGGAAGGTCGCGGGTTCGAGCTCCGGCCGGGTCATACCAAAGACTTTTTAAAAATGGTACCGGCTGCTTTCTAGCCAGGCGCTCGGCATTCTAAAACAGAGAAGGGTAATAATAACATTTATGTTATGCAGGGCCCGCTGGTAGAGCAGTCTTTGTGACTGAAGTGGCTACCCTGGGTAAATTAGACGTTATTATTATATTTTTTATGGTACACTAACGTCTGTTTTGAGCGATTCTAGTTGCTTTCTCCATGGCACCAAATGCCTCCCTCACCGTTCTGTCCCATCTACATCTAGGTCTTCCTCTACTACGCTTCCCACGAATGTGTGCAACAAGGACTCTCTTTTCCATACCGTCATGTCTTATATGCCCAAAATAAACTAGTTTCTGTTTCCTCCCATATTACAGTAACCAGTAGTGACTGGTACATTGAGCTCATTCCTGACCCTTACAAAAGAAAAAAAAAGCAATGTTTACCATAGGAATACCATTTTTATACGATACACAATATACCATTGGTTACCATTCATCTACCAATGAAATGTACCATTCGACCCAATTAACATTTTTTTGGACAAATGGTATACCTCAATTCCCTACCAATGGTACATGAATGGTGCATGAATGGTACCCTAATGGTACCCTAATGGTACCGTAATGGTATTACACTGGGCTACTATTTAAGGACCTAATTTGCATAAAGGAGTATGGTATCATTTGCACCAAAGATAGGCCTATATGAATATTAATTATGCAAATTTTGTACCATTCACATTCACTAGCCACCATCTATCCACCATTCACCTTCCACCACTGGTTTACAATTCACATACCATTTACCTTTTACCATTGACATACCATTTAGTTTCCATCAATGGCGTACCAATTATGTACCATTCACCTTCAACCACTGGCTTATCATTCCATTTCCACCATTGGTGGTTTTGCAATTGCGATTATACCATCAGCTTTAAGGGCTTTAAATGTCATGATTACCTACTGTTTTATTTTTCGCATAGAGGAGGTCTTATATGAATAGATATAGCACTTACATGGGTTTAATATGTTTGCTACTTTATTGTAGATTATCATAGAATTTTGAAATTAATTTACTCAAAACTTTATTTATAAACTATGTAAACATTGAATAAAATTGCGTTTTTTTAACTGGTTATGCAAATTAACATATGAATATGCATTACAAGTGAAAAATATTTTACCATTCACCGTACCGTATACCATTCAAACACCATTGAAAGACCATCTATCAGTCAATTTGCCATATATTATATACCATTTAACATACCAGTTAACACCACTAAAAGAGTCCGAGTCCGAGTCCGAGTCCGGGTCTCCGAGTCCTAGTCCGAGTCCCATGGTCTTCGAGTCCGAGTCCAGCGGTCCGAGTCCCAAGTCCTTACAATCCGAGTCTGAGTCCGAGTCCCGTAGTGTATATGTTATGTTGACAAGATGACAGAATTATTCGTAAAAAGGGTCGAAATTGAAGCATAAGACAACTCCCCCAGGACAAGTCTTTTGCAAGGACAATTCATATTTTTTTTTTAAACTGCAAACATTGCAGACTAGAGAGAGTTGTCTTCCAGTGGAATTGTCCCCGGGGGAGTTGTCATGTGGGAGTCATCCCAGGGGGAGTTGTCCTTGGGGTGAGTTGACATAGGGGGAGTTATTCTTGGGGGAACTGTTCTATGTGAAAGTTTTCAGGTGGGTGTCATCCTCTGAGCATTTATCTTCCGGGGGATTTGTCAGGTGGGAGTTGTCCTTTGGGGGAGTTGTCCATGGGGCGCTGTTCGAGGGGGAGCTGTTCTGTGGGAAGTTGTCAAGTGGGAGTCATCACTGGGAGAGTTTCCTTTGGAGGAGTTGTCATGTGGGAGTCTTCCCTGGCGAGTTGTCCTCGGGAGAGTTGTCCTTTTGGCGAAGTTATCCTGTGGGGAGTAGTTGTTCTCTAGGGGGTGCTGTTCTTAAGGGAGTTGTCCGGTGGGAGTCGTCTCTGGGAGAGTTGTCTTGGGGGCTGTTTTCTGGGGGATGTTAATGTCAGTGGGAGTTGTCGTAGTGAGAAGATGTCCTTTGGGGGAGTGATCCTTCCTTGGGGAAATTGATCGGGGGTGGGGCGGGGCTGTTCTCTGGGGGATGTCGTCAGGTGGGAGTCATCCCTGGGGAAGGTGTCCTTGGGGAAGTGGTGCTCGTGGGGGAGTTATCAAGTGGGCGTCTGCGGGGGAGTTGTCAGCTGGGAGTCGTCCCCGGGGGGTTCTCAGGTGAGAGTTGTCTTTTCTTGGAGAAGTTGTCCGGGGGGGGGGGAGGAGTTACCGTGGGAGGGTTGTTCTCTGGGGGATGTTGTCAGGTTGGAGTCGTCCCGAGGGAGTTGTCCTGGGGGAGAAGTTCTTATGGGGAGCTGTTTTGCGAAGGAGTTATCAAGTGGGAGTCGTCCGCTGGGGAGTTGTCAGGTGACAGTCATCTCGGGAGAGTTGTCCTCCCTGGAGTCGTCTCCGGGAGAAGCTGTTCTCGAAGGGTAGCTGTCCTCTGGGGGAGTTGTCTTCAGGGGGATTTGTCTTCCAGGGGAGTTGTCAAGTGCACTTAAGTCATCTGGAATTAATAAATTACTACTCCTTAAATACTTAATATAAAACTATGAAATGCATGATTGATTACAAACATTTGTATTATATATATTTTTTTCTCTACAGCAAATAGTTAAAGTGCCCTTTATGGGTCAGTGATATAGTTCAATTGCTCTGTTCTAGACTCAGTTCAAATTTGTTCAAAACAGTTCTGTAAACACACCATGTTAGAAATGAGGCACACTCTTTTTAGTGCTCTTGTCCTGTAAGACACAGCTAGAACTTGCATTAAATATAGAATTATACATCTATGCTCAAGAGATACCGGATAGGTGTAAGAAAATTATACAGGATGATGTGGAACAAGTGGAAAACTGCATCAAAGCATGGAGAATGATCCATTTTTGCAAAACCCATTGGGACTCGCTTGGGACTCAGCCGAGTCCGGCCCATGTCCGAGTCCAAGTATCCGAGTCCGAGTCTGAGTCCGAGTCCTAAGCTCCGAGTCCGAGTCCGGTCTCGAGTCCTACAACACTGACTATTCAGCAAAACCCATTTAAACACGATCGAGAGACCATTAACATGTCAACGTGCCATTTTCCACACAATGAATAGCAGTTACCGATCAGCACATACCATTTAAATACCATTGAGATACCGCCAGTCAATCTGACTCATGTATAACATCTACCATACAAATCAACACCAGTTACCATTCAACACATACCATTCTCACATCATTGAGAGACCACTTACCAGTCAATCTGCCACATACATACCATTTACCAGACAACGAACACCATTTACCATTCGTACACCACTGACAGACCGTTTACCAGTTACCATTTAGATACCATTTACATATCATAAGAACACCATTTACACATCACTGATATACCATTAACCATAGCTTGTACAATTCACCACCATACGAATACTATTTATGTACAATTTAAAATTTTTGTCAGGGGATGTCTTCATTTGTCAGCCGTTCCACACAGGGGACTCTCAAAATCCTGCGATAACATTTGATTTCAAATGCAGAGATTCTTTGTTCATCTGCCTTCATAGCACTCACGCTTTGCAGGCGTAGGTTGCAATGGGGAAATGGCTCTGAGGGCTCTAAGTTTGACTGCTTGTCCTGTCCTTGCCACAGTTTTTTCATGTTATTCAGTGCATTCACTCTCATAACTACAGTAGTTGGTTTTCAATTTTCCTGGCGTGGTCACCATCTTGCTAAACAACCCAATGAACTTGGAATGATCCATCTTCTCCAGTATTGAGCCATCAATAGTAACTCTTTCATTTCCACCCTCTTCTTTAATCACTGCCATAACTTTCGTCTTTTACGCATTTCCAAACCATTATGATTTGATTTCATCCCGAGATGAGACAATACTCCTTGGGCCAGATCTTTGATTTGGAAATCATAGCTACGTCATCTGCATATCGCAGATTTCCTAACTCTGCTCCTCCTACATGCAGTAAATCAAAATTTTCTGCATGCTCACCGTCCATTACTGCCCTCATTATTTTCTCTGTGTACATTTTAAAAAGTGCTGGAGAGAGTATGCATCCCTGTCGAACTCGAATCTAACAGCTGACTGTTGGTCTGCGTAAAGAGATTTGATCAGCCCATTTTCAGCATCACATTCCACAGATGGTTGTATTGGTATTATCAGAGGCTTTGGAGTAGTCCACAAAACGGAAAAATCCTGGTTGATTTCATGATATTTCTGAATAAGCAATTGGAGATTAAAGATGAGGTCTCTAGTGCAGCGGTGTTTCATGAAGCCGGCTTGTGCATCATCCATTTCTGTCTCCAGTTGATGAGTCATTCTACTTTGAAGTATTGTAAGCATAATCTTGCTCGCATGAGTTTTCAGTTGTAAATCTCCTTTTCTTGGTATAGGCAGGAACAGAGCACGACACCAGTCAATAGGCCATTCCTCTGTCTGCCATATCTTCACACAGAGCTTGTGCATCAAAGTAACTGCTGCTTCACTACCACCGAGTAGTTCTGCTTGAAGGCCATCGCATCCAGGTGACTTTTCTCCCTTCAGAGCCTTCATTGCCTCTTCTGCTTCAGATCGTAGAGGGATCAGGCAACTATCTTTTGATGGCTCAGTCCTCTAAATTGGCAGACTTTCTTCTACTTCCTCCAAATCCTAATCCTGACAGTTTTCTTGCCAGCGACCAAGGATGTCTGTTGTCTCTGTGAGGGTACTTCCTTCTCTGTTCTAGATAACATTCAAACCGGGTATAAACTTTCTGGTCAGGTTTTTTTTATTTTTTTTTTTATTTCACCGGATATTGTTTTACTGTTGTCTGTTTTACTGTGTGCTTCTGTACTGGAACACTTCTGTAAAAGATGTTGCCGCTTGTCTTGTCGGCATACCTTTTTAATTTCTTTTGTTGCATTATACGGTACTCCAAACTAGCAAGACTAACACCTCCTTTTTCATACTTCTCCTCTTCTCAATAAGGTTGTTTCTTCTGAAATCCAGTCTGATGTTTCCTCTTTCTCTGTGTTAGGTATTTCTTGGCTGTTCTGAAAGTTGCCTCCTTTGTTTTATCCCAAAGTTCATTGGTGTCATCTCTTCTGCCACAGCTGCTAGGGCCTCATACTGGTTCTGTATCTTCACTGAATAGGTATCTGGTATGCATGATACATCAAATATCATGATTGGTTGACACTTCCTAATGGATTTGACTTTGCATCTCAAATCTGAGCACAGTAGCTGATTATTAGAAATGTTCGAGTGTTTCTGATATCCGATCTCATGTTCCTGCATAGAAGAATTAAGTCAGTTTGATTCCGTGATGTTCCATTTGGAGCTGTCCAAGTAAACAGTCTCCATTTGTTTTGTTTAAAAAGAGTGGTGCAAATGCTCAGTTCATTAGCCACAGCAAACGATACAAGTTGGTCTCCCGTGTCGTTTCTCTCACTTAGCCCAACTTGAGCAACTGCAGTTTCTTAGCCTGATTCAAACCCTTCGCATTAAATCCACAGGCTAACAATGACCACAGTTTAAAAAAGTGAGCTACATATTACAAAATCCTCCATGTTCTAAAAGTCTTTCATAAGGTCTAAAACGAAGCCCTGAAAAAATGTAATTAAAAATGATTATTTATGCTTTAAAACGTGAAAATCTACAAGCACTCAAGTTGATCGGATTCACCTGCCCATTTCCTCCCATAGACTAACTGTGTGTAGTCCTAGGCTATTTTATCCTCCACCAGAGTGGAAATTGTTTATTCATGCATATCTTCCCAGTGGCAGCATAACTTTCCAAACTTTTGTATTCTAGGGTGTTTATTTGTCCATTTAATCACTATTATGTAGCTCAGATATCACAGTTTAACTTTTTTTTTAAATTTAAGTTCCATGATGTTAGCCTATGTCTTTAAAATCCCACATCAGGATGACAATATCGTTTGCTCGGGTTGAGTCGAGTACTTGTCTTATTCTCTCAATGAACAGCCCTTACAAATATCTGCTAATGGTATCTAAATGGTATTCGTATGGTGGTGAATGGTGGCAGCTGTAAATGGTATAGCAATGGTGTGTAAATGGTGTGAACTGAATGGTTATAAGTGGTGTTTTTGTGTACTACAAATGGTATCTGAACGGTAGATTAACTGGTAAACAGGGTAAACGGTCTGTCAGTGGTGTACGAATGGTATTCTGCATGGTAAAATTGTGTTCGTTTGACTGGTAAATGGTACTTATGTGGCAGAGTGACTGGTAAGTGGTCTCTCAATGGTGTGTGATTGGTATATGCTGGCTGATAACTTGTGTTGATGACGTGTATGGTTATCGGTTATTGGTAGATGGTATACATTAGGCAGATTGACTGGTAAATGGTCTCTCATTGGTGTTAAATTGTATTTGCTTAACGGCAACTGGTATTCATTGTGAGGTACATGTAAATGATGGCATATTGACATGGTTAATTGAAGACTGTAAAATAAGAAGTACTGAAGTCACATAATACTACTTTTGAGAAACAAAGGCTCAAGGTTTTCAAATTTGTCTACAGATCACAATTGTTTTGAGTTGTACATCCAAACTTGGTGAAGTTAATTGACACAATAAGAGATGAATATAGGACAAAAACAAACATTGTCACACTTGTCGATTTCCAATTATCACTAATCAATATTGTGGACTTGAGTACTTCTTCCTCTCCAAACAAGGGTTTCAGGAAAACAAATGCATTTCTCGAATAAATGAATGTCCAAAACACTTAATTGTATATATTTTGGAATGTCCTCAGTAAGACGGAAGTTTGATATGCAATTTGTCGAATTTGGACAATGTTTGAAATTTGACCTCATTTGATCTTTGACCGGAAGTGACCCATATCTCATCAACAAAGCACAAAATACATGATAAATTATATATTTTCTTAATCCTTGTAACTAGTCGAGTAATTTGAGATACATTTTGAAGAAATTAGACCAGTTAAAAATTTGACGCTGACCCTACTAGAAGGGTCAAATTGACCAAAATTTGTCAAAACATTTCCCGGCATGTAACGACTTCAAAACAATCACTAACTCAATTTCGTCAAAATGTGACCTAAGTACTTCTTATTCTACAGTCGTCAATTGTCTTTCAGTGGTGGTATATGCTGAACGGTGAATGGTTTTGACTATAGTAAATGGTATTTCAGTGGTGTTTAAATGATATATGCTGAATGGTAAATGGTATTCATTGTGTGGTAAACGGTATACATATGACAGACTCACAGGTAGATGGTCTCTCAATGGTGTCTGAATAGTATCCTAATGGTACGGTGAATGGTAAAACGATTTTCAGTTGAAATGCATATTCATATGTTGATTTGCATAATCAGTAAAAAGAGCAGTTTCATTACTTATTTACATAGTTTATCGATAGAGCTTTGAATAAATCAATTAAAAAAGTTCTATAATAATAATCTATAACAAAGTAGCAAACATGTAAGTGCTATCTCTTCATATAGGCAGAGGCGTCGCATCGGGGGGGGGGGGGGCAGGGGGCGATGGGCCCACCAATGAAAAAGTATGGGGGGGGGGGGGCAAACATATCGATTTGCTCCCCCCCCAATAATTTTGACAACTTGAAAAGTTCATGATATGCAATGCAAATATATGTTTTAAAAAACATTGGAAAGCACTGTTAAACCATTAAACATGGCATAAAAATACTATTAAACATACATAATTGTCAATTTTTCGGCCCGAAATTTTTGGACATTTTTTTCAATTTTGCCCTCCCATCCGAAATATGGATCGACGCCCCTGCATATAGGATCCCCTCTATGCGAAAATCAGTAGGTGATCATGACATTTCTAGCCCTTACGTATATAATTTCTGCTCCCCGCGCAGAAATTTTCAAAATATTGTTTAGATTCATTTTATAAAAAATAAATAACCAATCTTTACATTATTTTAGGAATATAATTGCTTGAATATAAATCCATTTGATGAAGATAAAGGCGTAAATATTCAATCTTGAATGACGCGTCTCAAAAACCAACAACAACAACAACAAAAGCCAAATGTGGAAATTAAATGGTAAGTTAATGGCAAGCCAATGGTGGAAGGTGAATGGTGCGTCAATAGTACGTCAATGACACGTTAATGGTACGTCAATGGTATGCCAATGGAGGAAGCCAAATGGTTTGTCAGTGGTGAAAGGTAGATGGTAAGCTAATGGTGGGTGTGTATGGCAGACCAATGGTATATAGTGAATAGTGTTTCAATGGTAGACCAATGATGACTGGTACAATTTGCATAAGTTATATTTAAATATTTTTCCAAATGATACCATACACCTTTATGCAAATTAGGCCCTCAAATGGTAGCCAGGTGTTATAACCATAAGGGTACCATCAGGGTACCATTCGTGTACCATTGGTATGCAAATGAGGCATACCATTTGTCAAAAATATGTTAATTAGCGTCGATATGGCGTATCATTTTCAATGGTAAATGAATGGTACCCAATGGTATATTTTGTATGGTATTTTCAATGGTACTTGCGAATGGTAATCCATTAGTATACCATTGATTTTTGTTGTTGTTGTAAGGGAGTATATACCTCTGAAGGTGATTGTTAATGAAAACATAGGAGGTGTCGCATCAAATTAACCGATTTCCTGACGAACCTAAATAGAGTGAAGTTTGTATTCCGACCACGCCCTACAGAAATATGAAAATTCAGTGCACGGTATTTAAAAACAGTTGCAGTTAGTGATCCGACCCAAAGCGCGATGATCTGTTTACATGGAAATACATGAAGACATGTTCTACCCCGGTGCTCTACATGCTAACGTAGACTATTCAAAATTTGTCATAGGTCTATAAGCAGTCTATAAAGATGCGAGTCTTCCAACTCAATTAGATTAGACTAAATTAGACTAAGGGAACAGTTTTAGACCATTAACAATGTTCCATCCATTTCCACGAGGAATTTGTGTAGGCACGTATGACATAATTTATTAAAATGGTATTCCGCGGTTTGAGACAAGTACACAAGATATCAATTACCCTTCATTAAAAACAAACAAACAAACAAACAAACAAACAAACAAACACACAAACAAACAAACAAACAAACTACCAACAACATTATATCACTAGCATCAGATTGGGGGCGGGGGTGCTTGACCCCACCCCCAAATAAAATTCGAACATGATACAGAGAGGCTTATATTGATGAATTTTGGTATGTTCGTTCCACCCGCGCCCCCAAATGATTTAGTACATTCGTTTCTGACCCCAAATAATTTGGCTTATTACGCCACTGCACGATATTGATTATTTTGATATTAATTTTACACATTCAAAATTTCAAATTTCATATACGACTAATGGATCAGGTTATGTAAGCCTATTAAGTATGACATATTCTGCGCCCATTTCAGTCTACAGGTCTAGGCCGAGCCTGTAGGAAAGCGCTGAAATATTTCTGTACAAGAGTAACACTGACAAAAAAGACTAATTTCAGTTTATTTACGTGTAAAAAATATCTAATTATTCAAGCATGACATGAAGAGAGGTCATGCTTTATTGAACTCTGTAAATAAAAAGGGAGTTCAAAGCCAGTGATTATTTAGCAAGGTGTTTGATAGAATGAAAAACGCGGGAGAATAAAAATTTGACCCAGGCCTACATTCAGCGTGCTGAAAACACTCGCGAATGAACACCGTATTGCTCATAGTACATCACTCTGTTTCATTATTTGAACGTCGTAAAACTTTCATTGGCAATAAAATGGCATTTCAAATTCGCCAAGACTTCCCTTCGGTGTAGATAATACTCGTATAGCCGCCTTACATCTAATATACGCAAAAATGAACAAAGATTAATATGAATGGGATGAAAACACTATACGCAGAACGATCACGAAATTATGAATAAACGTGGTAGACTGATAATGTCATTTATTTTCTGAAACTTTTACGAGAAATTTTATTGTCAGTAAGAACGGAAATAATGGCTAAATCAAGTAAGCCCAATATAATACGTCCATTTGCGATAAGTGTAGTTTTTATCCGATTTTGTTATTTTATCAACATTGTGCAAGATACTTTTGCTATGTATGATTTCTTTTCCATAATGGAATATAAAGCCGGCTTACAATACACAGTCAAAAGGCACGACGTTCAAATAAATAACTAAATAAATAAACAAACAAATCAATAAATAGTCCCTAAATGAATAAATAAATAAATAAATGAATGAATAAATGAATAGATGAATAAATGAATAAATGAATAAATGAATAAATAAATAAAGAAATAAATAAATAGATACATAAATAAATACAAATCATTACAGAGACGTATAAAATGTAATATACATGTATAATCAAGGGGCGGCAGCGGCTGCCTCCTGATATTAACGAAATACAGAAAAGTAGTTTTTTTGCAGTGTAATTAATGAAATTTAGGTCTGTTTGACATTTTCGCCCGTGAGAGGTTTCGCCTTTCCTATTTACCCTGGTGCTGTCCCTGATATAATCACTTAATCAATAAATCATTTGGTGTTATGCGTCAATTAATCAATAAATCATTTGGTGTTATGCGTCTATCAATGTATGACTCATTCCATTTGATTACATAACTTTGAACTTGGGGACCTAGTATACATGCCTCTGTAAATATAACAAGATCCACTGAAGGGTTTTATTTTGTTAATTGGTCAAATTACTGGATATTTAAAGTGATTAAATCCCATCAATTCCACGAATGGTAGTTGTGTGGACCCCGGCGGATCAGCCGCCAACTTAATTCTGGAATGGTGTATCGTCGTTAACGAGGGTTTTTTTTAGGCCGAACGCGAACAATGTCAAACATGGTTGAAAGGAGAGTATTTTGTCTTTTTTTACTTGATAACAAAAGCACGAAGCTTACCAGCATGCTCTCACGTCTTAACGTTAGCAGTTGAAGGAAAAGAAGTCATTGTTCCAGCTATTACTTAAACGGAAAGCACAAAAGTGGAATAGCAACTACTCGGACCAATGTATCTGACTTACGCTGCGACCCTGCATTGTCCTTGCCGAAAAATAATCAACAGAGTTGGATTATGAATGGTATACTA
>JZLH01S0084319.1:0-11538 GCA_001188425.1 Eucidaris tribuloides | reverse complement strand
GGAAATTTTTGCCGAGTCGGATCGGAACCTGACGCGTCGCCGACGGCAATGCCCACTCGGATCAAAAGAGGGTGTAGAGGGGGTGAGAGGAAAACCCGCTGATTTCGGCGCGCGCAATGATACGGAACTCGCGGGGAATTTCGGCCAGAACTGCCGTCGAATCTACGCTGATAATTTGTGGAGTTTATAGGCAATTTATGCAAGTGTCATCATAGTGGTATTGGTGAATGATGATCAACTGTACACCGCTGTATAACTATTGATTGCTTCTTTTCATTGTTATTGCCCATAGAATTATGGAGAACTATCTTTTTAATGCAGTTGATGTTTTTCTACTGGGGTTTATTACTGACGGACTAATAGAGTATGATAATTGGTACGTCGTTATAATTATCCTTTATATTAATATGTGTTCTCGGGACTAGGCTCGGGTCACTCGTAAAAGCTCGTCTCACGAGTTCATATATTCCCCCTGCCCGTAGATTGTACGATTATGTGATCTACATTTTCATTGTTTTGAAAGAAAGGTATTGTTTACAAGAACGAGGCTATGTCGAGATAGATGGGATATCTCATAAATCTTCGATTGACCAGTCTTTGTTATGTTGTGGCCCGTTTCCGTTTCGATCGCCCAAGGTTTATACTCGGGGTCAGCATGAAACACCCCATTACCCTCATGGTCATTGGTCATTCTTCTTTATGTTCCCGTCCTGAAATGACCAGCAGCTGGCCAATCGAGCTGGTCACTCGAACGGTCAAGGAGAAACCCATTTATTAAATCGCAGTGTAGCATGTGAAAGGTTCTTTTGTATACTCGATGTTGCCATTTATTTACGGGGACATACGGGTTATTTCCTAGCATCCAAATCACAAAACCTGTGTGTGTGTTTTTTTTTTTAACCTGTAGGTATAACCCGTGAAATAAGCACTTGATTTATATATCGAACAAAATGCAAGTATTGTTCTCCTGTAAGCTGTATTTTCTAGTGATTGATAAAACAATGGAATGTAAATATGCATCTACATGTATTTTTTTACGATAGTTTTATCTGTGCCTGACTTCAGGTTAATATTTTAACCTGTTTCAAAATGGGCAATTGCATCTCCCTGTACAAAGAATTGAATAAGTGTTGACGGTTGACGAAATTGTGCCCATATGTTCTATTTATTACTCCCCGCATTTGTATTACAAACGTTTTCAGGACAAAGTGTTAGAAATTAATCTGAGTACCATTGTGACACGATGATGATGGCGTGTTCATCAAGTACTAATTATTTTTTCTGTAAGTTAAATTTCAAGCAAATACACTGACATTTTAATACAACAAACTACAGACAGTAAATGACAAGTTTCCGACTTGTGTAGTTTCTCTAAACAATGAAGTATTAATTGGTTGTTGACAGTATGGTATTATAATTCACGTCAGTTTAGTGTTAATTAACGCCATAAATTGTTACAAATGTATTAGTCTGTGTGTTGCAAAGTGTTTGTGTGACATAATACTTTTAAAGAACAAAATTATAACGACAATATCTGGATCATGAAACCAATTCAAACTGAAACTAACGTTTGTCTTCAGTTTATTTTCAAACAATAGTCATTTGTGATGACACAGAAAGCATTGAAGCTCATGAATGTCACGTGGTAAAGTACTGAGATGACGGGTGTGAGTGAGTGAGCAATCACATCAAAACGTCAAGTGAACGGCCTTTTCAGAGCCACACATTTCAAAAGATGATGTTACTCCGTAAACCATCTAGTACTACATTATCTCACTGGTAATTAATGATGTATGTCAAATGAACAGTGAAATTATTACATTATGAATTAGGGATATGTGCATTTGCGAAAGAGGCTGAAAAATCTGCTCATCTGATAGTTGTAGTATAGTCCCTAACCGATGAATTGTACCACAACAGCAAAACAACCCGATCTCTCTTTCCCCAATAATGTTCCTGTTCTTTACAGCCATTGATTAATTACGGAGTCTAGAGTCTGGTCTAATTTCCGCTTTTAATTTATTTACCCACTTCACCAAACAAATCCGCCTTAAAAATGACCAAAGGATTGCATCGATTAATCCAGGTAAAGCTTCCCCGTATCCTCTCCCTTTGTGATGTTTACACAGTCGGCAATCCCCACGCCTCGCTAGCTAGCCCACACACTACACAACTGGCTACAGCGTGGAGGTACAGAAATTTTTCCCGCGTTTCCACTATGTGTATAGTGGGGACAATTCTGCCAGTTTGTGGACCAGCATTCTGACCCTTACCAACGTGGTCATTCTATCGGTAGCATTGGGGCGTGGGAAAACTAAGGCCACTTGCCGAGAAATTGGGAAATGGAGTGTAATTAGATTAAAGACAAACAGGCAGGGACAACAAATGTGGAAAGGTTTTCCGATGGAAACGTTCTCATTTCTGATAGAGATGATATTTATTTATTTTGACGAGATTGTATGATACAAACATTGATTTGTCAAATAAGTGAATCAGGAATACGTTTGTAGTCTATACCCGCTGTTGTTTGAATGAATTGTTCATCAACATTGTTGACAGCACGAATGGAACCATATGGGACCATGCAGATGGAAAAAGTTTTTGCTTCTGATACAGATATAGGCTAACCGTGCGTTTATTTGACCAGACTGTATAATTATAATAATGTTATACGTCTGAGTTTAAGACATAATAAATTCGTTTGTACTGTAAGCCCGCTATCATGGAAAGAATTATTCATCAAAATTGTCGACAACACGAAAGAAATCAGGTTGGTTGATTTAATGGAGAAGGGTCCATTAAGTCCAGTTCTCGTGTACCAGTATGCCTGGGCATTATGTGCTGTCATTATCTGTACTTGAACTCATACACGAGACAATTGTAATGAGGTCAAAGTGCCGAAGTGACAATTAGTTCATGGAGTTGGAAAATGAAATCAAATATACCCTGAAAGATAACCAAGTTACTTTTGCATTCAGTCGTCTAAGACCGATTTGCCCCAATTATGTTATCATCATTTAATAATTGTTCGTCTCCTGATCATATTAAGATATTCCATAGAATCCATACCTGTTTTGCATATTCAGTTATCAGTTGATAATCCAGTTTTTGTGGAAGGATAACTAATGCACAAATGTTAATTTTGAAACAAGCAACACATAGACATAATTCAAGAAGGAATTGAAAAATAAAAAGGATACGCCGAAAGATTCTTTGAATGGTAATGTTATAAATTGTTGCTGTGGACTTCCCATGTCAAATTAGCCTAGTTTCATAATTTATCGACTAATTCGTTACCAGAATTGTAAATATATTTTTACAATGTGTATGACCAGCAGAACAAGTATAGTAAATTATCATATGACCAGGTATTATTTACATTTGCGCCAAAATTATGATTTATGTTTTTCTTTCTCAAGCCTCAAATTAGCCTACTTTCATATATTATATCTACTAATTCGTTACCAGAATTATAAATATATTTGTACAATGTGTATAACCAGCAGAACAAGCGTAATAAATTAGCATATGACTGGGTAAGAGGTATTATTTACATTTGCGCCAAAATTATGATTTATGCTGATCTTCCACAATCCTTTGTAAACGTAGAAGGCAGTTAGTCATCGATTTTGCCAGATTTATGTCTAGTATGAACAGGAAAATAATCTTTTGTTTCTTTATGATGCAAGTTCAAGGAAAGTGGTTTCTTGCAGTGAGTGTTTCAATAAGGTTTTGGAAATGTATGATTTGTAACGGCATTGGAATAAGCACTAAAAAGCTCCTACTTAGTGTATGGGCATTATGGTGAATATGCTGAAGAAATATATGCAATTTAGAAAAAGAATGTTAAACAAGGTATTTCACAGTGTATTTTATAAGGATGGTATTTTTTATTGACGTATGGGACATCTGACAAATGTTAAGATATCCACAGGACCTATAAAAAAGCATTTTGTCTAGTGTAACTTTTTAATATATGATCTGGACAGTTGTACAGTGTAATGTGTTGGTCTGAAAGGTTTACGATAAACAATATAGAATGAAAGAATTTTCTTTCATTACACACTACAAATCTTTCGTATAGTCACTGCTTACTGTGTGTCAATCAAATAGCATTAATTATTGACGTTTCAAACCAGCTTTTTAAACAAGATTGTACTCTAATGAGGAAAGCTAAATCCTTCCCACTTTAAAAAATAATGTTCGTAGATTACTGCGAATTCGCACCATAAACATGTGCCAAATATAGGTACGAATCGTAAGATAAAAAAGGAGGACTAAACCCCATGTTTAAATTATGTGAGTAATAATGTATTGATGAAAATGTGTAAAATTACTGTTATAATTGGAGTTCAGTACAGGTGTATTGACAGTTTGTTATGAAGTAACATGTATTTAGTTATTTTTTTCTTCACATGTTGTAAACGTGCAGCCGGAAACTGTATCATTCTATTATGATTAATTATCAATTCGTTGAGTTTATTCATTCTTTCTATTTAGTTTTGCTTCAAAACAGAACAACACTACTCTGTTTCAGGTCAGCCCAAAATATTACGGTGATTTAAATTAATAACATTATGTGGAGCATCAAAGATTGTGCACTGTGATTTAAATTTTTATTCCAACTGGTGTTTTCATATTTATATGAAGGTGCCTTTCTCGCTATTCTAAACCTTTGAAAATGAAAAATTATATGTTGGTAGTTATTGCATGTAAGTTTTTAAATTGTTTTGTTGATTTTTTTCTCCATTTCGGTATACATGTATCATCTGGTGAATATATGAGAAACAATTGAGTTAAAACCCATTACCCATGGGGGATATAAATGACATAGATCTATTGAAAAGGGCATGACTGTGTCGATGAGAAAACATAAGGGAATCTAATGTATACGATGTGATTACAATATAATAACAGTGAAAGTTTTCTGCTCATCCAAATCAACGCTTATGAAGGTTTGTTAGAATCTGTGTGGGATATGCTTGTATACATGATGTTTACATTTTTATTAACCTAAATCGTTTATGAGCCAACTCCATGGTGTATAAGAACACAACTTTTGGAACAGTGAAAGGAGGGGAAGCTACTTACATAATAGTTACATAAACGTAAATTCCTGAAAATTTTAATTCATCGAATATCTACTGTTCAATGAAAAATATATGTTTTTTTAATTGTACAATTTATTTTACCTTACCTCTAAGCTTTTAACAGTAAGCTATGTTACAACATATCGCATTTTACTCCTTGAAAAATGTGTTTATTTTTCACTGTAAAAACATAACACGCAAGTATTTTACTTCACGTTGGTAAATAAGAAAATTGCAACCATTTTGTGATTGTAATTTGGCACAATTTTGAAGTAGGGTAAGCGATGAAGATAAATGATCCGATAATTGTGCACTGATTAAATTCAGTGCATGTGATGAAATAAACTGAAAGGCATGAAAGAGGCCCGTTTTAAGGTCAGTGTTAATTTCTTTTCATGCCGTTTTTACTAAATATTTGCAAGATATGAATCTCGATCACGTGCAATATTTTACTTTATATCTGATGCATGAAATCATTATATCGAGGTCTGCGGAATATTTGGGTTTTTCTTTTGGAAACCAATTTATATGGAATGTTTATGGAGAAATTATATCTGTTGATTGTACTAATGTTTAATATGGGCGGTGATTGCTATGGGAAATTATGATACAGAAACTGCTAATTTCAAAGTGCAAGGCCGAATATTCAGGAAGAAGCTGAAGACATTATAAAACCAATATGGTGACCAGCAAACAACAGTTTATACTGTGTGTAAACATAGTTATCAAAACCAAACAGTACAGTGTATGCCGATATTAAACTTGGAAGGAAAGACGTGTTTCCCTGTACCAGTTTCAGAGCTTCATTTGTGACATAATTTTTGAAAGAATGAGTACGATAGGATAATATATGTATATTAAAAGACAGAGAGAAATTTGAAAGGTTATAGCAATCGTATTGAACGTGTAATTTGCTGTAAAGTGACTAGTGTGAGCATGGAAATTTCCAAACTAACTACACGAGAAGTCCAAGTTCAGTTTTGCATAATGTTCTGAACCACACGAGGACGCCAGCGGTCTGGCCAGCACACCGTTCAAATACTTGCCAGTAAACAAGCTATACAAGTTCACATAAAACCTAGTATCCGGAGCACATTTCTATTGGTCAAGCGAGTGACCCGGCCTTATCTTTCATTGACCTAAGCTTTTCACCGTGACCTTTGAACCGAGCGACTTCATGCTGCATTCTTAACCAAACGCAAATGGCACAGCTCAAAAGCCTGTGCGGAATACCAAGCTACTTGTGGGCCGTGAATGAACGCTGTGTTTACTTTCTGTTTAGACCAAGCTTGGCGCTGGACAGCTCGTTTTTAACGATCTCCAGAACTGATCTGACAGTCTAAATGTATCGTTATTTCGCTGCTATCTACTGATACATTTTACCAAATGTTTGATACACCTTCCGATGCTCATGATGAAACAATTTTCGTCGATATTTCGCGGATCGTGTGTGATATACATGTATTCTTAACCGACCGTCCATTCGATCTAAAGACCACGTGTTCTATCAACCTTGCCCTGCAGTATAGTGAGGGAAGGCTTATCAAAGCCATTTTATGAACTTACAACAAACCCAACATTCATACACACAATATCTCCCAACGCACCGCGTTTTTATATGTGTGTATACTAATTTTGAAATACAGTTGATCACCATACACAATTATATCTCCGGTTCATTTGTATAAAAATATATCTTGTGAACCATAACCAAATTATTTAGAATTCCGTAAAAATGTAGGTCAACTACTGGCACTGGACTTATTGCTTGTGCGTTTTGCTTCTGAAGTACTTATTATGTATGTAGTTTGCTTCAAGCTAATCCTTATATCAGAAATTACGTTCACAAAATAGTGGCATGTTATATGCACTCACACAATGTAAGTTGTCATCATCTTATATCATTTTTTGCCAGATGAGGTAATGTTCATTGTGTAGTTATTCAAAAGTCAATGCATAATTGTTTTTTTTTTCCATAGTGCATTAACTTAGGAAAAAAGTAATGTAAATTACCTTACAGACCCTGCAATATGAATTATTTTGAATCAAGGTAGAAAAACAAACCACGGCTTACGATCATTGTAATTATGTCACGTGTGTAATCATTGGTTACTTTTTAATGCAAAACAGATGGGAATGTGTAAAAAGATTTGTGAAATTCACGGGAAAGTCCCTTAAAAATTGCAATAAAAATGTACAGTAATTTTTTTAAAGTGGTAATGATGTTATTGATGTGTCTGTATTATGAATATATCAAATGACTCTACCATTAAAGAAGTGTTAAAAGAATTCTAAAGTAATGTTACCATTTTTAGTAATACGGTATAAATCACAGTATAAAACAGTTATTCGTGGTTTATTCTTACTTACTTTAGAATCAATTCATGGACCTCCCCTTCTCAAGGAATATGTCTACACTTAGACTATCAAAATCATTTATATGAGAACTGTTTGTTTTTAAAAGTTTATGAAGGACTATAAATAAAAGATGTATTCCCCTCAATATTCATGTCAGTTACAAACTAGCAACGATATTAAAGTGATAGACTAACATTGTGGAGCTTCAATTTGAAAAAAATTGTCAAACTTGGATATCTGAGCTACATAGAAGTGTTCAAATGGACAAATAAACACCCTAGAATACAAAAGTTTGGAAAGTTATGCGCCAATGGCAAGGTATGCATGTATAAACAATTTCTACTCTGGTGGATGATAAAATAGCCTAGATCTGCACACAGTAAGTCTATGGGATGAAAAAGGCAGGTGAATCCGGTCAATTTTGAATGCTTGTAGATTTTCTCTTTTTTAAAGCACTAAATCATCATTTTGAAATACAATTTTTTTCAGGGCTTCATTTTTAGACTTTATCAAAGACATTTGGAGCATGAAGGATTATGAAGCTCACATTTTTTTTTTCAACTGTGGTAAATGTTAGCCAGTGGCTTTAAAAAAGACCCCGTTGTTTAGATCGTTATTTCCCAATGTAAGTTCGTGTATTATGTTCATTCGTATTAATGAATTTTATTTGCGCTTTGATGTTACACCATGTATTAATCGACATGGGACAAATATCTCAAATTTTTAACGACAGATTAAAAAATAATTTGAGCACTTTTTGGTTGAACTTGAAGTAAAATGTGTACAGGACCGTGTGTACCTTTCCAATGAATTCCAACAGATTCATTTTGTAAAGGTTGTGAGTAGAATATTATTAATGTCCTTATGAAGACTAAAGGAACTGTGGTCTAAAACATCAACGAAAATGTCTCATTTTCTGTATAATGTTTTGCATGTGTATTTCCCATGTAAACGTATTTCTAAGATGACCTTTTTGGCTCATGAGGTTTGCAGGGAACCTTCCCGATATATGTTTAGTTATTCATGTACAATGTATGAACAGTTTGTGTATGATACCTGAAATAAAATAACCTTGAATAGTGGGATGTCAATATCCAACCACTTCCATGGAATTCTCAGAAAATAATTCTCATATGATTTTGACAATGTTGTTCATAATGTCTTTACTGCTCTTCTGGTAAACTGCCATATTTAGTATTAAAATGTCAGAAGAATTGGTTCCGATGGCCGGGGGAATTTTTCTGTGAATTACAGTACATTTGTCCTTTTAAAGTAAAATCTCGTAGAGACCAACCTAACCGTATTTGTCCAACTGTAGTTTGTACTGTCATATGTAACACATTGTATGTTTTTTTTTTTTTAACACATATCGTCTCTTATTTGTTGGAAAATTCTAAAGTAAAACAAGAGTACAAGACTGTGATGACACAATCGTATTATTAAATCACGTTTTAAGAATGATTATGTGATATGGTGTTTCCTTTTTTTTTTTGCTTTTACTGTAGATTGGATGTTTATCAGTATTAACAGTTTTAGTAAATAATGAGAACTTCAGAGAGTTGAAAAGCAGATAGGAGTCAGTACACATGGTGTTATGATTACGAAAATGTCAAGAATTTTGTAGTTAATTCCGTATATTGTTATTACTTAGAAGTGCTTTGGATAGTATATATGCGGCCTATTCTGAGTAAGATGGTAAGCTTAGTAGATCCGAACTTTTTTCAAAGAGCTATGATGGAGAAGCCTAGAAATGACGCGTGGCAGAATGTCGGCAAGAAATTTAAGAACTCCTTTTCCTTTTTTCAGAAGGGGCGAGTGAACGAGAGGGCGGTGGCGGTGAGCGCGATGAGCCGACAGCTGCGGAGCAGGAGCGGGCAGCTGCCGTGAGGGCAGCCGCTGTGAAAGCCGCCGGAAATCAAGTAGCAGGCGAACTCTACAAAGGCAAATGTAAATGGTTCAGCCTAGCGAAATGTTACGGGTTTATCACTCCTGATGACGGAACGGGAGACGTGTTCGTACATCAGGTACGTAAACAGTCGTTAACTTTTTTGCTTCTTTTTGAGTATGGATATTATTCAGATTAATTCAATTTCAATCACCTTTATTCAGTTTTATGACAAATTCACGATTTACCCAGGACCCAAGCAGTTTTGATTTCTTGCTCGTGGCAGGGTAAAGACAAAATAATGCATAGCATTACAATTAAACATAACAAAAACAAATGGCTGGAACAAAATTGAAAATATATGTATTAACCTAAAATCAAACAATTGAGGACAAAATAGTCGCATAATGATCGGTACAAAATTTTATACAAGAAGACAAAACTAATAAGAAGACATGAAACATACGGGTACATTGTGGAGTTGGGAATTTAAATTATAACACAAGCATAACTTAAGCATTGCATTTATTAAGACAGTGACGCATTTATGTTTCACAACATATTGATGTGTATAAGATTTATGAAACGTTATGAAAGTGTTTTACTGGGCCATGCACGTCGTTTTTATACATTGTCAAATCATGGACGCGTACGAGTCATTCACGTAATTCAAATGTAACAAGATAAAGTGAATTATTTCGTGATTTTCTTCAATACCATGCAAGTTGTGTGATTTTATGTCAAACATACTGATGAATTAGCGGGGATAAAAAACAATCGAACATGTAATCATTGCAAGAAGTAGAACGCGGATAAGTCGACATTGCATTCACAGCCCCACAGATATGTTTTCCTGTTATACAATAAACTGTTACGAACATCATGAACATGATTATACAATTATTGTAGAAAGACGCATAAAACGTATACAGGCAACCAATAACTTCATGACGCATTCAAGATAAAATTTTCAGGACAAAATACCACAGTCAAGGCCATGCAATGTTGGTCGAAGAATTAATCTGTTACACAGAAATAATCTTACCTACCACCGATAAAATCCTGGGTGCAGTGGAAAGCGTCCCGATAACATTATCTTTTCACCCTGTTCCCAACACTTTTCATCGACATGTAAGAATTCATCAAAGTCTGTACTACAGTGTAAGAAAAAGAAATACACAGGGGTGAACAACTGAAAATACATTCACCCATAAGAAAAAAAATCCTCAAAGACACATTATTTTTGTGCAGGTCACTTTCAGTAGTTTATGACCGAAACGACTCCGAGGGATGCAATACAAACCACCTTGCATTCACAAATCAACACCCGATATTTTACTAAAAGTAAGCTGATAAATATTCGCTCTCCAGATCTAAAGGCTAATATGCAAATACTTCATATCGTAGAAACAATTATATTGTATAAATATATATATATAAATCATCTTTATTTCTTGCATCTTGCAAAATATATAAGAAGTACAAATAGTAATAACCCATGTCCACTGACACCTTTAAAATGTAAAAGAACATTCAAGATGACAAAAGGCAGGGTATACATATACATTTACAAACAAAGAAAATATAAAGAACGACACTGGGTACAAAAACAATCGCGATACAAAAAGAGACATCCAGCATAACAGAAAATAATAGTGTATTATGCATGTAGATTATATATTAATTATAGATAATAGTTATTATAATTTTGTAGATTATAGTAGTATTGTATGCATGTATATATGTACAAAAACAGACCTTTATTTACAGTATAACAGAAAATGATAGTATTTTATGCATGTAGATTATCATAATGGCTGTATGAATATTACAGAACGTTTTGAGAATACTAATTTAAATTACCATGTTTGAATAAATTTTGAATTTTGAATTTTGAAATTTTGAATTATTATTCAAATATATATATTTGTAACTATAAAACATTCATCTTCTGCACAAATTTTGCACGATGTTCTTTGTTTCTCGGGATTTGACTCTTGATCGGAAATGAAGTAAATGCGACGCCCTGAAGCACTAAATACCTACATGATTTCTAATTTTCTCGTTGCAGTAGCCTTGTCATATTGGACACCATAATCTATACTGAAATATCTCATAACATTTAGGGACCATTTCCCGTTTTTACTCAGAAAGACATTGTGTATACATAGATATAGGCCTACGTTGTTCGGTATTTGTTTTTTC
>JZLH01S0084294.1:26710-34950 GCA_001188425.1 Eucidaris tribuloides | reverse complement strand
GATATTCACTCTCAAAGATCAGCAACATTGATAGATCATATGCTTACTAATAATATAAACTATGTTAAGAAATATGGTGTAATACATATAGGCATGAGTGATCACTCTATGAGTATATTGATTTTGAAAGGAAAATTCCAAAGTCTGAACCTCGTCATATACGCTATAGAAACATA
Source organism: Eucidaris tribuloides (assembly GCA_001188425.1). Taxonomy (NCBI): domain Eukaryota; kingdom Metazoa; phylum Echinodermata; class Echinoidea; order Cidaroida; family Cidaridae; genus Eucidaris; species Eucidaris tribuloides. Next base: position 34,774 of record JZLH01S0084294.1, on the reverse strand, counting down.
AACGGGATTAATATTGTCAAGTTCAAACAAGATCTTAAGATCTACCATGGCAGAATGTTACAAAGTGTTCAAACTTGAATGACGCTGATGTAAATGGGAAGAATTACTTATGCATGTAGTTAACATCATTGCCAATTAAGAAAAAACGAGTAAGACAACAAACGTGTTCGTGGATGAACTCTCATATTATAACTCATAAAAGAAAGAGATAAATTAAGAAAAGAGTTATAAAGAGAAAGATGGTAATTTAATGAGTCGATATAGACAATTGCGAAATAGAATAACAAGGGAAGTGAGAAAATTGAAGAAAATCATTATGTTGGAAAATTGACAAATTATGAACGCAATGCTTCAAAAGCATGGAAAACGTTGAAGTAGTTTGCTGCCAAATAAAAAGGCTGTCACTTCAACTTTTCGTGAAAATAATGTAGAGCTGGCTATACACATTAATTTTCGTTCTTTCGCAACGATTGGTCAAACTTTGTCTGAAGAAATTCCGTATACTGATGGCCAAATAAAATTTCCCTTTTGATAATGGGGTAGAGAATAAGTTTGAGCTGGTGACTTATCAGAAAATGAAGTCCTGGTACAAATCAAACAGTTGAAAAATAAGAAAAACTGGAATTGATGAAATATCATCTGACATTCTTAAGTTATCAGCTGATGAGATTACGCCTTGTCTTACGTATCTAATAAATCGATCAATTACAGAAAAGATTGTACCTTCTCGTTGGAAAGTCGCAAAGGTAATTCCTCTGTTTAAAAAGGGCGATAAAAACAGCCAAACAATACAGACCGATATCTTTGTTGCCTGTTGTATCCAAACTTTTGGAGCTGTTTGTACATAAACAACTTTCTAGTTACCTTAATTTAATTCTATATTGGCTATTGAGCAATCCGGGTTTAGGCCACTGCACTCACACTTACATCTCTTGTTAAGGTCACAGATGACTGGCTCCAAGCAATGGACAAACAGTGTTATACTGGTGCAGTGTTCGTAGACTTACGAAAGGCGTTTGATACAGTGGATCATGACATATTACTTAATAAATTAAAGCTCATAGGTTTTGATGATTCAAGTATCCAATGGTTCAGAGATCGACTGTTTTTCACTATATCATTTTACATAGATTACAAAAAGTAGCGGTCCTAAAATGGACCCTTGCGGAACCCCATAGGAAAAACGTTGTTCATCAGAAAAAGTGTTATTTATTTGTGTAACAATTAGTCTATTTGCTAAGTAATCTCTGAACCACTGGATACTTGAATCATTAAAACCTATGAGCTTTGATTTATTAAGTAATATGTCATGATCCACTGTATCAAACGCCTTTCGTAAGTCTACGAACACTGCACCAGTATAACACTGTTTGTCCATTGCTTGGAGCCAGTCATCTGTGACCTTAACAAGAGATGTAAGTGTGGAGTGCAGTGGCCTAAGTCCGGTTTACTCCATAGCCAGTATAGAATTAAACTTAAGGTAACTAGAAAGTTGTTTATGTACAACACGCTCCAAAAGTTTGGATACAACAGGCAACAAAGATATGGGTCTGTAGTTGTTTGGCTGGTTTTTTATCGCCCTTTTTAAACAGAGGAATTACCTTTGCGACTTTCCACCGAGATGGTACAACTTTTTCTGTAATTGATCGATTTATTAGATACGCAACACAAGGCGTAATCTCATCAGCTGATAACTTAAGAATGTCAGATGATATTTCATCAATTCCAGTTGATTTCTTATTTTTCAACTGTTTGATTTGTGTCAGGACTTCATTTTCTGATGCAGTCACAAGCTCAAATTTATTCTCAACCCCATTATCAAAAGGGAAATTATTTTCGCCATTAGTATACGGAATTTCTTCAGACAAAGTTTGACCAATCGTTGCGAAGAACGAATTAAATGTATTAGCCAGCTCTTCATTATTTTCACGAAAAGTTGAAGTGACAGCCTTTTTATTTGGCGGCAAACTACTCAACGTTTTCTATGCTTTTGAAGCATTGCGTTCATAATTTGTCAATTTTCCAACTAATGATTTTTCTTCAATTTTCTCACTTCCCTTGTTATTCTATTTCGTAATTGTCTATATCGACTCATTAAATTACCATCTTTCTCTTTATAGGCTCTTTTCTTTAATTTATCTCTTTCTTTTATGAGTTTATGAATATAAGAGTTCATCCACGGACACGTTTGTTGTCTTACTCGTTTTTTCTTGATTGACATATATTTGTTAACTACATGCATAAGTAATTCTTTCCATTTACATACAGCGTCATTCAAGTTGGAACACTTTGTAACATTCTGCCATGGTAGATCTTTAAGATCTTGTTTGAACTTGACAATATTAACCCCGTTTATGTTTCTATAACGTATATGACGAGGTTCAGACTTTGAAGATTTTCCTTTCCAAATCATATAACTCATAGAGTGATCACTCATGCCTATATGTATTGCACTAGATTTCTTAACATAATTTATATTATTAGTAAGCATATGATCTATCAATGTTGCTGATCTTTGAGTGATTCTTGTCGGTTCACATGTATTGATCTGTTCCATTGAATACAAATTATTTACATTAACATATTTAACACAGACAGAATTGCACATATACATAATGTCACAGTTTATGTCACCCATCACTATAATATCGGTACAAAAGCTATCAAGAAATTGAAGTACGTTTTCGTAGATATCTATAACTTCTAATTTGGCATTCGGTGGCCTATACCAGTTAACCAAAAATAAGGGTTTTGATTTTTGCAGGCAAATTTTAATACAGACAGCTTCCAACTGAGATCAGGCTGTATTATCAACGATCAACGGCCATATTTTTCAATAGACTTGCAATGTTCAGATGAGTGAACTTCAAACCCTTTTCTGACAATTCATTAAACTTACACATACGATTATGATCACACATCTTTGACACTAACGGAGCAGTCTTTTCGCCGTGTCTAAGCAATCCACCCAATCCCTCGGGAAGACCATGGACGCGGCCTGTTGGTAATTTCTTTTTGACTTTCTCGTAGCGATCTCCCTGAAAATGCGAGCTCTTGACCGCATCAGCATACGATGATTGTGGCTGTTGATGACTGTAAGGGACAGCACCTGATCCTTTATACGGTGAGTGGTATTCCCCTCTGAGATGGCGGATGATGTTCACCGCCAAGGCACGAACACCGGATCTGTTCAGGTGAACTCCATCCCGTGCAAGCTGAGATGTATCGATATTCGAGTTGTTGACGAACATCCACCCTCTTTCAATGGCTAGTTGTTTTAGTGCGCCGTTCACATTGTCACACTTCATCGAAATAGCGTGACTCTCGTTCTGACGATGAATGATTGACGATATCGCTATTGATTTCACCGCGGTAGATTGGAGGACCTACTCACAAAGCGAAACAACTTTGGCTACAATCTCATCCTCATGCTCAGCGGCGATGTTGTTCGATCCGATGTGGAGGATGACTTCATCAACTTCCAGGCGTTGGGCTTCCGAACAGACTAGGTCGCTGACGTCCTCGATCCTGGCACCAGGGAGTGTCTTGCACACCACTCGCTTGCTGCGGGAGAGCTTAGCTGCATCAATATATATTTTTTTAATTAATTCAAAGTTTAATTCAAAGTTTATTTCCACATCTCAATAAAAGTAATATATGATACAAGATTAAAAACCATATACAGTATAATCATACAAATTAATAAGAATGAGCAAACTATATTATTAATGCATAAATAAACAACGACAAAGAGCAACAAAACAAAACAAAACAGTTACAAGACCACAAATACCGAGTGAGGGGGAGGCAACACAGGCCATTGATCTTTCTAAGGCTACCTCCATACAAAAAACTAACATAACAAGATCACATTACCATAACAAAGACGAGCAATGTAGCCTACATGTAAAGGCAACAACAAACGGCAGGTGTTAAAATCAGCAGGAATTTAAGAGGTGTAATTTATAAGAACGTTTAAATGCATTGGGTGAAGGAGAGTTCTGTATATGAATAGGCAACTCACTCCACAATTTCGGTCCTAGAAACTTGAGAGTTTTTCTTGATACACTGTATTTTAGAAAAGGCAAATGGATGTTTTTCGACTGTCTTGTATTATAATTGTGAATCGAAGAATTTGTAACAAATAATCCATGAAATATTGGTGGAAGTAAATTATTGAAATACATGTACATAAAACTGCCTGTCTGCAGTCTGCAAATATCAAATATTTTTAGTAATTTTTATTATTTAAATAATGGTGCAGACGGAGTTCTAGGATGGGAATGTGTTATTACACGGATGGCTCTTTTTTGTAAATTAAACAGTTTGTTCAGGAGAAATTTGGCACAATTACCCCAGACGATGATGCAATACGATAGGTATGACAAAATTAAGGCATTGTACAAGTTAGTTAACATTCTTAATGGAACAAAACAACTTAGTTTACTTAAGATACCAATAGTATAAAAAATTTTACCTACAATATGATTCACATGATTGCACCAAGTCAGTTTATCATCTATATATACACCCAAAAACTTTGTAGAATGTACCAACTGGGTGTTTACTTCTTTATTTCTTGGCTTAAAAATCATGTAGTTAGTTTTATTTACATTTATTAACAATTTGTTTGCAGAAAACCAAGTACTAATTTTTGGCAATTCAGCATGTAATATTGTTGAAATTTCATTTATGTTCTGCCCTGATATAAACAAATTTGTATCATCTGCAAATATTATAGGGCATAATGGTAAACTAGCATATTGCACATCATTTATATATAATAAGAATAACAAAGGCCCTAAAATAGAACCTTGGGGTACGCCAACTGTAATTTGAAGTGTACTAGAGGTTTGGCCATTTATGCAAACAAATTGTCCTCTGCTGTGCAGGTAGCTCTGGAACCAACTGAAGATTTTGCCCCTGAACCCATAGTATTGTAGTTTTTGAAGTAAAATATCATGATTAATACAGTCAAATGATTTTGACAGATCAAGAAAAATCCCAAGGGCAATATCGCCAGCTTCATAAGAATTACTTATTTTATTAATGAATTCATATAAAGCCATATAAGTTGAGTGACCAGTACGGAAACCAAATTGTTTATTATAAAGAATACTATGTTTTTCAATGTAGGATATTACTCTGTTATATACTAGTCGTTCAAACACCTTAGAAAAGTACATGGTAGAAACGAGATTAGTCCGTTCAGATTTGAGCTAGTGGGTGGGCGGAGTCGAGCCGCGGGGGACTTTTGAAGACAGGCAAGACTTTGGCAATTTTCAGCTGATTGGGAAAACAACCTTGATCAAGTGATACATTGAAAATATGTGAAAGTGGGAAGGCAATAAGATGAATACAATGTTTGAGAACTTTAGATCAATTTCATCAAATCCTGGACTTTTGCCTTCTTTCAGGTTTGAAACAGCAGTAATAATTTCAGCTGGCGTTATTGCATGAACAAACATGGAATTGGGATAGTCTCCTTGCAAAAAGCTACACGGATTAATATTTGATTGCGGAATAGTGTTTGAAATGTTTTCAGCAATAGTTATAAAATACTTATTAAACTGTTCAGCTATTATGGCTTTGTCTTCAACAATATTGTCATCAAATTTTATTGATGAAACTTTATTGTTCTTACTTTTTTTTTCAAAATATTGTTTATTACTTGCCATGTGCCTTTTAAGTCATTTTTTACCAACCTGAATTTATTTTCATAAAACTATCTTTTGGCTTTACGTAAAGCATCATTAACGATGTTTCTGAACTGCTTGTATTTGTTTTCACGATATGGACTTGGGTTTTTAATAAATTTTCTGTATAACATATTTTTCTTGATACATAATCTTTTCAATTCATCACTGAGCCAAGCCTTTTCTTCCCTTTTTCTGTTACCCCTACTTATTTTAACAGGAAATGTATATTATATAGTCTTAACAATTTAGTTAAAAAGGCATTATATAAATCATTGGCATCAGTAGAACTAGAATTTGGGGTATCATCCCAACAAACAGAATGTAAATCCATACAGAATGAGTTTATACTTTGATCATCAATTTTACGATATGATTTATTTTCAGGTGTATCAAAATGTACCTTTGATGACGACAAGACAAAAATAGGCATATGGTCACTCACATCTTGTGTAATGACACCAGAAGCATGAACATTCATAATATCATTGACAAAAATATTGTCAATCAAAGTGGAGGAGTGTGAGGTCACACGTTTAGACTTTGTGATGATAGGGGTACAAGAATAAGTGTTTAGAAATTGCACAACATTACCGGCATCATTATTTGAATTCATACAAAATAGATCCACATTGTAATCTCCCATGAGAAAACACTCCTTTTTTTCATTACTAATGGTGAAAAGTACAGGATCAAGTGATTCAATGAAGTTTGGAACTGATCGTCTTGGTGGTCGGTAAATGACACCAACTATAGTATGTTTATGTTTGAAATAAATTTCAACAAACAAAGTTTCTACATCTTCATGAAAAACATGCAGATCTTCTCTGATTTTATATTTCAATTTATCATACAAATACATACCAACACCTCCACCAGGGGGGTGTTTCATAAAGCTGTTCGTAAGTTACGAACGAACAACTTTACTTCACGACCTGGTGATATCCTTCCCTTGTGTCTACATGTAAATGCATGAGAAACTGATTTAGCAACCCAAGAAGTATACACGCAGTCGTTCGTAAGTTTGTTGCGTAACTTACGAACAGCTTATGAAACACTCCCCAGGAGTTCTTCCCCTGCTGACATAAGAATATGGGATTCTGCACATTGAAGAAGGTACTTCATTGTCATGCAACCAAGTTTCAGTAATTGCTATTGCACTAAAATCTATATTCATTGTCTGTAAACACTCTTGCATATTCTCAAAATTCTTTTTTAAACTACGGATATTAAAGTGAATAAATGACAAACTACACATGTCAGTGTTACAAGATGACTTCACATTTTTGGCCTCATAATACTCTGAGTTCATAAGTGTATTAACATTAACCAGGACCTCACTTTCTGTCGACTCATTAGTATCTACACACTCAGAATGAACCCATCTATTACCAATTGGTATTATTTCCTGTGAACCTACACAAAATTGCCTATTACAAGAACTACATAAAAATGATGATTGTGTGAACATAGACTACAACACAAACACACAAAAACATGAACATATTTAGTTAACATATTTAGTTAAAGAGTCTCCCACGAGGAAGACATCAGCTCCACGTCCACTGGTGGAGTTGCCATTATCACTGGTTCTTGATTGATGGAACTTGATACTCTGTTTCATCTGGTATTCACGGAGCTGATACTCCACTTTTGGTCGCTGCTTGTCGTAATTTACACTCGATTTTCCTGTGTTTTCCTCGCATTTCTCGTCACTGCCAACATTGTTCATTGATTCATCGTCTCTTTCAACCTCAAGGACCTCAAAACGATTTTGAGTAGCGATTGTTGGCTCGTAATGTTCGACGGTGGGTTTATCACAATCGGTACGTGAAGCAGCGTTGTCGAACCTGTCCACAGACTGGCGACTGTCCTCATTTTGCTCTTCGTCAAACAATCTGCGCCTACAGTTAGAGCAATAGTTTGTGGCTCCTTTTCCTCCTTTCCCTTTCTCCTCAACGGCTTTTAATCTGGTATCTAGTCCTCTAATGACATCAAGAGCCTCCTTGAGCATTTGCTTGATTGTTACACTGTTATTTCCACTCAAGACTTCCGCGTTTTCAGCTTCACCACTGTCAAAAGATACATCATTGGCGGATACATTCTGAGCATCTTGAAGACGGCTTTCAACTTCAAGAGCTTTTTTCAAACGCTGAAGCAGCGCCGCCTTTGAACCGTTTTTTTGGAAGACCACGTTTTTGCAGTTCCCAACGAAGTTCTTTGACGTGAAATCCCTTAATGTTTAATGACGTCATACTTGGTGGTGATTAATCAAAGTTCATGGTTCATGGTTTCCTTATTATTATTTTGTCATCATTTCGGATAACAGGAACTAGAAAGCGACTGCATGTAGCTGCTGTAATTGTAG
>JZLH01S0084292.1:17685-32611 GCA_001188425.1 Eucidaris tribuloides | reverse complement strand
AAAATTTCTGCAGCAGTGTGATTGACTTGATGGAAAGATAACCTCCAGACTGACTGCTGGTTGCTGGAACAACCTTGTTCATGACCGACACAGAAACATACGCACACAAAACATACCAGGTATGTGTATTCACTAACAGAACAGTTCGTGGAGTATTCATGGAAAGAGTAAATAGTGACAAGAGTAGTTGTATGCATAAGATTAGCGTGTAATTTGCTTTTCTTACCCTGGCATGCTGCACTGAGCAAATGGAAAAGGGGCCATTCGCAGCATTCATAAATACTTTATTCTGTGAGCACTGCTTGGCGCCAAGCTAAATTAATGAGTTGGAGGGGTCGTTACAAGATCGTTTTGGATTCGAGATTGACAAGGCACATGATTATTGTGAAGACAAAACTGTGAGACAGATTTTATGGCTAGCTACTGTTCTTTTCAGCATGTAAAGCTAGATACATAAAGAGGTAAAGACTCAAGGGAGAATTTCCCACCATGATTTGAGCTGACTAAAGCCCTTTCCCCTCACCTCTTGCCCCCTTGAATTTATTAATGACTATAAAGCTAGGGTTACAATTCATTGTACAAGATCTGTAATAAGTAGTGTAAGTATTTAGAAGTTACGACTGTTCCATTATTTGGTTAAATTTGCATGTCCACAATGTAGATTAGATTTACATTACTGCTTCTAAGTCAAAAGTATCCATTCACTGTCTTTTTGGTATTTCTTGTTAACTCCTGCTCATAGAAATTGACTAACAATGAAGAAAATTGTTGTGTCTGTATGAGTATTGACAGCAATCACAACATGGTTTCCTGTCTGTGATCATCAAACGAAGCCAGCTATAGTTTTGTCAAGTTCCCCCCCCCACCCACAGTACTCTGCAAAAAGTCATCTCTTCTACAAATTAGAATTTTCTCTACGCATGAAGTCCTGAAATTGATTGAAATATTTCAGATGTCTGTCTGCTATTGTCTGCTGTGATTCAAAAACAAAGATTTCAAAAGGACTGGCTTGTTTTGATCAACATTCATTACCAGTATGCCCCCCTCCCCCCCCCCCACGTAGGTTAGACTTCCATTATTTTGATTGCACAGGCACACAGAGATACACATACACAAAAACTAACTAACAAATGTACACACATACAGATAATGCTCATACAGTGTTTTTCATTTAACAGCTTAGGATATATTATGTTCATGATTTGCATGCCCAAACCATTTTGTTCAAATTTCATCATTGATACAAAGATAATACATCTGTACTAATGTCTGAAATAAAAGTCAAATTTTTGTGATACCAAACTTGTCTTTTATTTTATTCAATTGAAAATACAAATAAATCTGATTTTCAAGCAGCAACCCCCCCTAAAAAAATCAACCCCAACAAGTAGAGGTAAACACATTTGCAATTTTATAGTCTTGTAAAATGAGTGATTAATTCATCCTTATAATGTATGTGTTCCACTGGTGTTTGAAAATTAAATTGTCACCTTCTGTTCACAGCCACATCCTAGTGTAAGCATTAGATGGAGGGATGCTACCTATTATTCATGTTAGCGTGATTCACACTGAAAACATCCTGACAAGGATGCACAAAATTAACAAGAAAAATTTGTTTCTTTGTTTTGTTTAGCTTTGGTTTGATTTGGTGTAGTTTGTTTCATGATAGTATCAATTAAATCTTTGCTTTCTGAAGTCTTTCAAGCCTCAGAATTGCATGTACAGTAAGGCAGGTATAAATTTGTAAAACATTTGGAAATTACTTGACCTGCAAGACTGCATGCATGTATTTCAGAATTCCTGCTATCTTTGAAATATATTGATAGACTTGGGATTAACCTTACTGTTTTACTTTTCCTTAAAATCTTGGTATCACTGTATTTTAGGACACCTAGAGTAAAGTCGATCTGAAAATGCTGAATTTAGGTGTTGCCCATAGCAACCAGCCCTCCCCACTTGTGCGTCATCATGGTTATCAGGGCTGTTATCTATGCAAATGAGGTGGATGTGTAATTTGTCTGCTGTTGTGTTTGATGTCTTATCTCAAGTCAAATATGTCTTCACACTTCTAGCAAGAACTTTGGACCCAAGTTCAAAGCCTTGTGGTGGCTGAGTGATGTTGGTTAAAGGGTCTGTGTCCCAGTTGTCATTCAACCACAAAAATAATAATAATATTAATCAAATGAACAGATTGATTTAAACACTGTACTTTTTCTAATTCTGCATTTGTGCAGTGGCAGGCTGCAAGAGAATTTAATTGCAGTATTAATTCTGTCACAGTCATGATTTTTTACTTTGCATTGCTGGAAAATTTTTGCCCCTTTTTATTATAATTTGGGTCCAAAAGAATAATGTTCCATATTTCAGAACTGCAGCATAACCTTCATTTACTGAATAAAGAGAAAATAAGAAGTTCCCTCTACAGTCTGTGCATGAAATAAATTGAAAACTTTTCAGTTATTTGGTACTATCTGTTATGATATTTGAGTCGAATGGCAAAGAAATCAGAATAAGATTATGTAATTACCCAACTAACTTGTTTCTAAACCCGGTTAAAAATCACAACTTCTAAGCACATCGACACTCATTGTGTTGGAACATTTGCTGTACATAGCTAAATGACCAGTATCCGACTAGAGACATTAGGACCTAAGTGGCCATTGTGAAGACTAAATTATATGGGATAGTGGGCAAATACTCTTTCTTCTTGGAAACATTGTTTTCATCTGGCTGGCTGTTGATGCACCAACTTTCTAGAGCAAGTTGTAATCACTTATAAAAATTAATTGACACATTAATGTCATTCCTGCCTTGGACCAGACTTCTAATGTGACACAAATTGTTATTGAGATATATATTGACTTTTGACTTTTGTTAAGACCCCCTTAGTAAATGTTTTTTGTCTAAAGGCTATCCCTGTAAAGACCTAATATTTCACATCAATGAAACACCCTAAATGTACAGTACTTCTCTCATTTTCCCACCATATACAGTATGTTGTTACTGTATGTCTGTATCCTTGGCATGTGTGTTATACATTCTTGTGTTGTTGTAAAAATCACTTCAGTGCCACATAAACTATGAAAACAAGTAGACATAATGAAATACTTCACCTCATAACTAACTTTCATGGGCACAAACTACAACTTTATTTTTTCCAGAGTAGATTTGAGACCCTGCTGTACTTGCATTGAATCAGGGATGTTATAATTATGTTTGTTCGCTTGCTAGAAATTCCTGCAGTGTGAGTCACCTGTTGGAATGAGTGTACAAGTTGTGTACATTTCATGAAACCACTAGACATCCAGCTTGGCTTGGAAGGTCACAAATAGAGTTTGGTGGTGTGTCGTTTTTTGGGATCTTGGGGAATGCAGATGATTCATGTAGTGCAGCAAAAGAGCGTCTATTACGTTAGGCGTTAGGCGGCATGCTCGTGCCCATGGGAAATAAAACGCACTTCGTCCCAGTGGCGTCTGGTGCAGGAGATTGCAATGAAAGCAGTGCCTTTATTTCAAAACACACTGTTCATGGACACCTTGTTATGATTGCAGAGGAAAGACATTTGTATCGCATTGTCTTCGCTTTCGAAAGTAGAACAATCACAGTTTTGGTATGTGCTCAGACAGGTTATAACCTTTGTTCTCACCATTAACAATAAAACCAAAATATTGTCAAAAGAATATTAAGGCTTTCTTTCAGTAATGGTTTACCTCAATATCAGCTGGCAAAATTTGTGAAATAGGCCCTATTCTTTAAAACTAACCGGGCGAGTTGGTTCAGTGGTAGAGCGTCTGCTTCTGGTCCGTGAGGTCACGGGTTCAAGCCCCGACAGGGTCATACCAAAGACCATTATAAAAATGGTACCTACTGACTCGAGCCTGGCGATCGGATATCTAGATGGTGTAGGGAGTTAAATGCATGTGAAGACGATCCCTCCACTGTAGTTAAACTGTCTTGTGCAGCCATGTTGCCTAGGGTTAATACTGAAATGGAGATAGGAGCCGCCCAAATTTCCACTATAGGAGCGGGACGGGTTTACATGTAACTAACTTTAAAAACTCACAGGTTGCGGTTACTTAGGATACTAATAGGCGTACTAAGCAATGTCAGTTTGTCCATGCTGCTGTGTGATATAATCTTACAAAAATTTCAGAACATTTTGCATACCAACTGTTTGCATTGGTAAACCTTACATATTGTAAACCTTGTTCCTGTAGAAGACTTAGACCCCGGTTACACCAAAAGTCAAAAGTGTTCTGAGAACGGTCTCAGAACGGTTCACTCGCGGTGTAACCACAACAACCGACCCAAAAGTGGTCCAAAAGCGTTCCGAAAGCGTTTTTGTCGGACCACCTCCAGAGGTAGTCTGAGACCGTTCTCAGACCGTTTCGAACGCGGTGTAACCACACAAGCGTTCCGAAACCGGTCCAGCACAGGAAGTTACAAAACATAAGCATACACGCGAACCGCGTCGGCCGGAAGTACAGATAGACATTTGACCACCGAAGGGGCGTGGTTAAATCGTTGCCAGTGGTAACCCGCTGCTCTACTGAACATGAGACGGGTCGTTTGACGGTGGTGTAACCACACCAGTGAAGGTCCAAACCCGTTCCGAGATGATATATGGAAGCGTTCTGAGACCGTTCTCAGAACGGTTATGTCGGTGTAACCAGGGCCTTAGACACCAGTCATTGTACAGGAATATGTTCCCACGAAATTCAGGATTTTGTTCTGTAAGGTCATGATCCACGGTCATTAAACTCCTGCAGTGATTGTCACAGTAAAAGAAATGCTGTGTCATTCCAATTCAAACTAAATGACACTTCCATAATGTCAGCTTTTTCATTATAACCATTCAAAAATGGAATCTCTACAGTCTACACAGTTATACATGTAGTTATACATGCCTCCTTAACCTTATGTGGTTGACTTCACATGGGTGGTGGTCGGGGGGGGGGGGTTCAATCTATGTCTTAATAGAGTCATTTTAGAATACCCCAATTGAGTTAGGGTTTACCAATCTGGAACAGATCTCACCCATTCTGACTTTTCATTCATAAACCTACATTCTGATATCCTCCTGAGGCAAACATATTTTCTTCTTTTGTAAAAAGCGTCTTTAGAGAGCACTTATAAAAAGGTACCCACAAACATGTATTCCCATTGACTACAATACAGGTGGGAATCTGCATTTGGTTAGCCCAGGTATTTGGCAGAAATTCCTGGGATATATTGCCATGAATTGTGAAGGCAGTGCTGGTATCTTGTTACAACACTTACATTAAAAAAAAAGCTTTTCACAAACTGTTGAAGATATGGATTTAAATCATTCAGATTCAGAATACTTACGATTGTAAATTATTTGGATTATGATATCATGATTTACATATGGTTTACAAGATATTGTTGACCAAGTTATGCAGTATTACATAACAGTCCCATTGTAGATTTCATTTTTGTCAAAGTATCTGAAGTAAACATTGGAGACAAAATAATTGGTAAGGACTAGGGAAATGCGCATAACTGGACAAAACATGTTGTTTTCCGCGTGGTAGGGTTTCCAGTTTTCCAATGAAATCAACAATAATTTAGAACATTTTACTATTATCACTTATCAGCTCACAAAAGTTTACTTGTTTATTGAGTTTTCTATCAACATCTGTGCCAAACTCTGTCTATTTATATTTTCTGTCAATGGTTTGGAACCCCTCTTAACCACAAAAGGGATTAGTTTGAATTGCTGTAATCCAGTATAAATTTGTCAGACCAACACTACTTCAAAATCCTACCTTTTGTCCATATGGCCTAAATCATTTGGGTGACTGAGTTTTGGGTGACAGTCAAAACGGGCCAGAATGATCACATACACAGGTTTACCTGGAGCGTGGACAGTAATTCAGGTATTTCAATACAAATAAATAAATGAATAAAATCTGCATTCCTTCCTCTGTTGACAAATATTAAAATAGGAGAATGTATTTGTGTCATTTGATATGTCACTGATCTGTGATAATTTGATGCATTGAAATAGTTGAATTCTGATACGTCTACTGTTTTCCTTGGCATCTTTTGTTTAAACAAGGATAAGAACTAGTCTTGGAGAAAAAGCAAAATATTCTTGAACTCTTTTGATGACATGGAGTAATATTTACACTTGAAGAATGACTGCAGTATTTTATTTAGACAATTAGAGTTGTTTACAATTGTGGGGAAAATATGCCTCTTCTGTCATCATGTCTGTCAAAGAGGGCTCTTTTTCCAAAATGTGTCATTAGGATAGTTACTATTACTTTGTCATTATCAGATAGTTGACAAATTCTGTGGTATCGGGAATTTATCTATGAATAATTATGATAATGATGAGTCAAAATCAAAAGTCTAATTAATCAAATGATTTGTATACCAATTTCGTTAAACCAAGACAATGTACGAAAGCAGAGCATTCTCTTAGAGAAAGAGAGTCAAAAATATATTTCTTTAAAGAAGTGCTCATACTAAATTTGATTCCAAAATATAGTCTTTGAGAGACAGACATCAAAACAGATGGTATGATTTGTGATGGATTATGCAGAATGTGAAAGAAGATTTATTGCTGTATCTTTTGATTTTAATATAGTCTTAACGTTCTGCTTCTAGCAATAAAAGAAGAAGCATTTATTTGAATCAATGTCACAGAGCAAAGCAGCATCTGAGGAGGATAAAAGTCCATTGCCCTCAAGCCGCTTAACCAGAAAAAAGTGTTTTTATTGAGCTGCATGTATGCACTCTATGTTGTATTAAAAAGATTTTGTAATTCATTTCATAGAAAGGAAAAATTTATAGTGGAACATAGTTTAAACATCCGTTGTTTACTCTACTGCAAAAATGAACATACTGTAGACCAACCTAACAAAGGAACGTTGAGTAAATTTAACAGACATAAACGAACTTGCATTCGTGGTTACATTCCGTGAATTGGAAAATTGTTGATTTCATGTTGGTTGAAAGGGAGTAGGGAATTGTATTGTATTTTCCGAAATTGTGGGGGTAGGTCTATTTTGCAGTTTTTGGGGTGTGGGTATGTGTACTTGCTCCTGTTGTTATGGAACTGTAGGTATTTTTTTATTGAATGTACATTTATTTTGCTGTACTAGTAGCAGGCATTGAAAAAGACTTGAAATTAAGACTGCATGTTGTATGTTACTAGCAACAAGAAAGATAAATGGTGTTTGTATTCATTTATATTTGAATAGTTTAGATTATTATTATTATCTATCTTTTTCAGTATTATTTTTCTCCTTGTAATTAATCAGCTACATCATCATTGTCATCATCATCATCATCATTATCTTCATCATCATCATCATCATCATTATCATCCTCCTCCTCATCCAATGATGTTATGAGCATAATTGTTAAGTCACAGTAATATCGTTACAGACATTGAATTAAAACTTTGCATCATCTTCCTTACCAGTCCCCAGACACGCCCATTTTCCACATGTCAGTGTGTACATATCAAGGTGTATGAACACAGCCACAGGTCCTCATCAGGGTAAAGGCATCTCATTTACCTTCTAATAGGCCCTCTCTCTATACAGCCTGTCTGTCGCCATCAATAGGGTTGTCACTCGTTTCACAAGCAAAATAATTTTGCATGCTCGTACAACCACAAACACTGCCACACTGAAAAATATACATAAGGTAAATGCATTGACTGGCATCCATACATACATGTACAGACAGACACATGTATGTACGGTACACATACAGACACACGTATGCGCACACACGCAAATGTACACATATGATGCAACACACAAATATACACACAGTACGTGTAGACCTGCATACACGATCATTATGTACATTGTACGATGCACCGCACACACACGGGCAGGAATGTATGTATGCAACATGCAGAGTTCGAAAACACCCTACCCAGTCTCTTCGACTGTCGGTTAATATGCAAGGATTGCAACGTTACCTTCGGTTGACCCCAACTCTGGGAATCGAAACGCTCGCCCGTAGCATCATTGCGTACTTCATATTATTAACTCACAGACAAATTGTGATACCCTTTGCTACCTGCATGCGCATGCAGCATTGCAGGAGAAAAAAAATAATTTGAATTAATTAAGAATCAATTGGAATTTATTATAACGGTTAGGCACATATTTGCTTTGCAATAATTCCTTGCATGTATTCATTTATGTATACATTAATTCATCCTCATTTCAGTTCAGGCATGTACTGTAGTATATTTCACAGGAAGTCTTTGCTAATTTTAAAAGAAAACAATTTTGTGCATGTAGGACCCCATGTGATAAATATTGATGAAGAAACCCTTATTATTATTAAAAAAATAAATTGTTCATTTAAATAGTCTTACACATGTGGATGTACATGTACATGTGTTTAATTTTAAGGGAAAATGTAAATTGTCCTTTATTAAAGTATGTTCTATTTAGTATTGAATGTGATGATTAGAAGAGTAAATTAAATGACTGCTACTTAACTCTTAACATTCCAAAGGATTTAAATCTCTATGGACTTTATGTGTATTATGTGGTGCAGATCTGCGACTTCGGCACGTTAAGAGTTAAAGGCAGGGGATCTCTTTTGCATGCCTAAAAAATAACATTGTGTAAATACAATCGCATTTAGAAGATAGTGCCATCTGGGAACCTTTAGCCAAATATAGGAACTAGAAACTCAGTTTTAGTGAAATTATAGTGACTGTTAGACTCTGATTCGAATTTTTTTTCTCGCGAGAAAAAAATTTCTACCATAGAATGTACACTAAACTAGGTTAGGGCTGAGTCATGACGGTCGTTTACCGTTTACACGCCCGTCAGAGGGTGAAAACGTTTACAAATTTCTGTGTATGTGTAAACGATTTTTACCCTTTTTTCTATTCAAAAACAAGACATCCGAAATCAAACTCCACAATTTCTGTTTAGCGTAATACGGAACTTAAAATTAGCGCTAATAGTTTGTGATCCTTAAAAACGAACTCCCGACGATCTTTTTTAGTGTTACACGGAAGTTAATAATAGCGCTAATAATTTCTCATCCTAAAAAAAGAACTCCCCGCGATCCTTTTTAGCGCAATACGGAACTTGATATTAGCGCTAATAATGTCCGACCCTGAAAAAGCGAACTGACTGAACTCCCGACATTTGCTTTTGACATCGATATGCCGACTTGACAAAATCATTTAATCCGTAAACGCCCGTTTAGGAGCACCGTTTAAACGGATATTTTATTAAACGGGATGACTCAGCCCTACACTAAACGGCTATTGTTTTTCTTTCGCATTTTTCAAATTGTAGGCAACTACTGACCCCCAAATTTCACAGACATGCCTTTCATCAATAGCCTAAGGGCATGGGCTATCTTTTTCTGGTCTGCGGGGATGTTTGCAAATGAGATCCACTGCCTTTAAAATTCAATTGTACAGTGGTCAGAAGTGTTCCCCAACTTTTACTTAAAATGATCAAGATAAGCATCCAGAATTTGAAGGCTATCATGTGATTAGATTTCATGCTCGTATTTTACGTTGTTTCATAATCCCGTCATGGCACTGTACTCTTTTGATTTATTGAAATTAATTTGATACAAGACCTCAAATATATCAATCAACGAATACTGCGGGTCCTTTGAAGTCTAATTATGCACACACTGTAACATGCCCTTCTAAATGAATAGAAAAAGAAAACATACATGTACTCTGGAATATGTTCTTGTCTTGCTTTCTCACAAACAACATAAAAGGACGTGAAAATGTTTTCCAAATTAATTTCAATGACAAATGTTCTTGCGTACAGGTTCGTCACAATAAGGTCGTTGCTAAATTAATTACACGCTTGATGCGCTATAATTCATCCGCCATCCGTTCGCTGCAGTCAAGCATTCTGCGTGTACTCTTAGTCTTAGACACATGCATATAGTCTGGATCGTGTATTCAGTTCTACATGTAGATAGCCATACATCCAATGACCTTTAACCTTTTACCACTTGTAATAAATTGACCTTACATGTTGACCATGCAACCTGTATTGGAAATGGGGCATTAGAACTTGATGTACCATTCAAACTTGTGGACTACCATTAGTAACATGCAATTCAAACAGTTCTTGCATCTAAATTTGTAGCAATTTAGCTCCAGAATTAGTAAGTAAATACAGGGAGCGTATTAGGGTAGTATTAATATGAATTTGATTATATTCCCATGTCGGATTCATCAATCCTTAATAGATTTGCAGGATGTTGTGTCCAATTACACAAAAATCATAATACTGGATGAAATTGACATTTGAGAGCATACAGCGGAGTACATGCTTTTGTCTACTGGAATGCTGTAGAAGTAAAATACTGGAAATAGTACTGATGGAGTTAACTGTATTTATGTATAGATTACTTTTACCTGTTTTCTGAACAACATGAAATATTACTTCATTCGCTCATTTATGTACATGTAGGATTAGAACTTGCTTTCATTAAGCTAGTGTAATTTGGCAAAAGTCAATAACTTTCAACTGTTTGTTTTCAAATAATTTGGACTTCAAGAGCTAATCTGGTAATAAGCTAAAAGAGGAAGATGTTACGTTTACATGTAGGCCCTATATGATATTGTAGTTATAATTTTCACGTAGATTATTTCTAGATATGTATCACAGTCAAGTATAGTTTCATTAATTGATGTCTCTCGACAGTCTCTAGAATATAAACCCTCATATGCTAAAAATTTTATAATCTATTCTGGAAGAAAAATTATAAATCTAAAGAGTATCATTATTAAAAGTTGCCATATTGTCATATAGTTAGTTAGCATTTGTGGCTTGCCACATATGTTACAGTTGCCCACGCACGAACTGTATCACACACTGTGAAATTGTTTTGTTTTTAATTCACAGAAATATTATACCTGTTACTTCATTTTGATCATGATCAGCATTATATTTACAGTACGTGTGACAGAAGGGAGCTAATTAATATGATGATAACGTGGCCTGCAAATTTTGATGATTATTAATGATATTCATCTTATGATATGTATGTGCTAATTCTTGTTGTCCCTCGATCCCAAACTGGGGTGGGGGGTGGGGGTGGGGGGATTCTTCAAGCCATATGTTTGATATTCACCACCACAAATTAGAACGGAAGAGAATGGAGCATTTTGGAATTGTAAATGATCAGTGGGAGCAAGAGGAAAGAGGAGAGAGAGTAAGTCTCTGAGATGTAAGATGAGGGAAGTGGGCTGAATCCTATGAGTCACTGTCTGACACTGGTCTGAGTCATATAGGGCAGCTTAAGATGTGTAGGGCAGACATTATCACACAAACATGGACTACATTTTTCTCCCAGAATCTGACTAGGAAAATGTAAATTAGATTTTGCAGATTACGGTTTAGTCATGTCCAACATGAATGATAGTTGTGTTTTTCTGTAGTATGGAATAGTCTGATATTGATGTCAAGGGAATGGTTGGTATTCAGCCTCTATAGTGTGAACCTGAATAAGGACATGTCTTGTGACTGTATTATTAGTATAATTATTTTTTGAATAACTTCAGAGGACTCTGGAATTTGGATCAACTTTAATGCTTATTGCTTAATTGTCTTGGTTATTCCAAAACTGGTTTACTTTACATATGAAAATATCTGGTCTGTGGTTTATTTGATACTCTTTGTGTGTGTTTGTCATAAATAGGTCTAGATATCGTTACTCCCTGAACTTCAGCTTTTTCCGTGATTGCTAATAAATATTGTTTAACATTTTAAGTTCGTAATTACGGCAAGATTTGATTACAATGAATTTGGTTTGAGCAGCCTTGAAAACAATACCAGTTTAAAATGCTCCAAAAGTGTTGACTGAAACTTAGGAATTCTGAATGTTTCTAAAGGGGGTGGGGTGGGAGATGGGGTTAATGTGTGATATTGGTTCTAACAAATCATTTCAATTAAATATTTCTTGGAAGAAGTGGTTTAAAAAATCTTGAAATAAAGTATATATTTAGTAACAATTACTTAAGGATAACATATTTTTTCCTCAACAACTTATTTTGACCAACTCCCAAAACTCGGCGTAACCTCTTTAAAGGTATTGGCTAACATTTACCACAGTTAAAAAAATTTGAGCCGCATGATTCCCCATGCTACCAGTGTCTTTGATGAGGTCTAAAAATGAAGCCCTGAAAAAATTGTATTTCAAAATGATTATTTAGTGCTTTAAAAAAGTGAAAATCGTAAGTTGACTAGATTCACTTGCCCATTCCTCTCATAGACTTACTGTGTGTACACCTGGGTTAATAAAACTCGCCCCGAGTTTTATTGTTTATTCATGTATAACTTACCATTGGCAATGGCAGTGTACCTTTCCAAACTTTTGTATTCTAGGGTGTTTATTTGTCCATTTGAACACTACTATGTAGCTCAGATATCAAAGTTTGACAATTTTTTAAATTGAAGCTCCACAATGTTAGCCTTTCACTTTAATTCAATTAAAATAAAAACATATATTTCATATTAACATTTTTGCATGAATGACAATCTCAAGAACTGAGTCACCACAACATTAGTTAGCTTAGATAGTGTCTCCCTTATGACTCTTGCCTCACATTGAGTCATGGATGTGTGGGGGTGGGTACTGGGAATAAGGCAGACATTTCATCTGTGTTATATTGTCATGGCCCTTCCTGGCCACAATCTGAGTGCATGTCTGCCTGTGTCCCATTTTATTGAAGAAAACATCCCTCCCTAATCATAGGCCATTGTGCATTAAGTACACACTTGTGGATTATGTTAGGGACTATGTCTCTCTGGGCATTATCCAGTTAGGTTTGTAGGCCCTACATGCAGGAAAGGACAGAAATTTATGAATATTTGTCATAGAAATTTTATGATAGCCATCTGACGTGTACTATACAGTATACATTACTACATGTATAGGCGTACAGTGTAATTATGGAGTTGTATCCTCATTGTATAGTAAAATAAAATAATACAATAGTAATAATAATGGGTGTCACACTTTGACCCATAAATGGAACAGACTTTTTAGTTGTGCATGAAGATAGTTCATGATTTTTTTTTTGTATTTTCAATATTTTCGTCTACATTGTAGGGGGCCAACATATCTACATTATTTTTAAGTACAGTGTACAGTTAAACCTATGTACAGTGGCTATTGGCTACCCAAGGGACCCCCCCCCAAAAAAAAACAACAACAACAAAAAAACAAAACAAAAAAAATGTCCTTTCTGACAGGTGTCTGCTACAGAGGTGGCCACTAAAACAGATTTGACTGTATTTTGTGACTCTTCTATAATTGAAAAAAAATGCAAGCTCTTAGGAAATTATAAATTACAATCTTGATGTATATAGTTTT
This sequence comes from Eucidaris tribuloides, assembly GCA_001188425.1. Taxonomy (NCBI): domain Eukaryota; kingdom Metazoa; phylum Echinodermata; class Echinoidea; order Cidaroida; family Cidaridae; genus Eucidaris; species Eucidaris tribuloides. The sequence goes on along the minus strand of JZLH01S0084292.1, from coordinate 19,240 downwards.
ATATTTGGAAATTTTTGATGCTATACTGATCATTCAAAAAAATGCTTCCTTCCACTTTAGCTCATCAAAACAAACTAAAACAATTATGTATGTTTAAAACTACAGTGTCTGTTTTCCAAGTCCTGTTTTATAAATAATCCTGAGTGGAATTGGTGTGTATATAGGAAGAGGATGTTAAGGTCTTTCCTCGATTGCTTCCTGACTGGCTGACGTAGGAAATGTTTGATTTCCGCATTGCTGAATTATAGCCGGACACAATACTCCCTCCCATTGGCTCTATGATCCAATCACCACCCAATATTGAACTTGAGAGAAACTTATTGATCTATGCCCAAGATCATTCTTTATGAAGTGTTATTCCTTGATTTCTTGGCCTGAAGTAATATATTTCATATTGTGGTGATGTTGTGAATGGATTTACTATCGCTGTGAGAAATTTTGAGTGAAGTTCAGATGCAATCTTCTATCTATTCAAGATTGAATCAAGACAATTTTTTCTGAATGTGTGTCTGCAAAGTTCAGGTGTCTAGTTCATTCATAATTTTGAGGAAAATGTTGTATAAGAAAATTTTCAAGTTTTGAGTTCAGTACCTGACAAGAACTATATCATGGAATTAAATTATGAAATATATTTTTTAGTTCAGTTGATATTCAGATAGGATACTTGCCAAATTTGCACATTACTTTAAGAGAATAAAGAAAAAAAATTGAAGCATAATGGCCATAACTTGCTTCCACTGTCTGTTGTTTCCCTTAAAGTGATAGGCTAACATTGTGGAGCTTCAATTTAAAAAATTGTCAAACTTTGATATCTGAGCTATATAGTAATGTTTGAATGGACAAATAAACACCCTAGAATACAAAAGTTTGGAAATTTATGCTGCAACTGGCAAGATATGAATGAATAAACAATTAATAATCGGGGCAAGTAAAAACATAGCCTAGCTTTACACACAGTAAGTCTATGGGAGGAAATGGGCAGGTGAATCCGGTCAACTTACGATTTTCACTTTTTTAGAGCACTAAATAATCATTTTGAAATACAATTTTTTTCAGGGCTTCATTTTTAGACCTTATCAAAGACACTGGTAGCATGGGGAATCATGTAGCTCAGATTTTTTTTTAACTGTGGTAAATGTTAGCCAGTAGCTTTAAGTACTACTGTCACTCACTTCAAAGATATTTTACCACCAAGAATGCATTTGTCAATTGTACAAACAGAACTTCGTTGAAACATACATTGGTATGTCTGCATTTATTGTGATGTAAAACATTACATTACTGGAGGTTAAATTCATTTGATTTCCCCATCAATGGATTGTCGTGTGAGCATGATGTGATAATGATTCTAACAAATGTTGTGAATTAATGGTTTGCCCTGTAGACGGAGAGTAATTCTTAAAACACCCGGGCGCTACCAGCCTTTTTTTTAACGCTGATACGTGTAGTGATGTGTCGTTGAGAGAAGACCAGTGTGCGAGGCTGTACACAGAAATTTTTTTCTCGGGGGACAAGACCCTCATAATGATCAAACTATTTCAAAATCTAAAATCCT